>JAWPHD010010002.1:0-98089 GCA_037043455.1 Cyrtodaria siliqua
GACAAATTCAAGAGAGTCTCTTCAAAATATTGATATTAAACAAAAGCAAATTGGCCAAACCTGTGTTTTTTTACTGGATAATTCGAGCAACAGACGTCAAGTTTCATAAAGAAAATATTTTTTTAAGAAAATTCAGGAAGTTCTACAGTGGTCCAGAGGGGTCCTGGTACATATATAGAGCAACGTAAAATTAACTGTGTTGTGAGACGTAGAAGATGATCGTTACAATTAAAAGCGATCGTATTCTGAATAAACTAGCACGTGATATTGAGGAATATTTTATGACTGCCAAACTTCATATCGCACCAGTGTTTTCGACAGAATCATCCTTATTTAATAGTAGTGCACAAACCCGGAATGACCATTGCAATTTACTTAGTATTGGAGACAAAACATCCCACTCCTAGCAAGAATACGTATTTATCTGATTTAGTCTATGGCGGCTATACTTTATGCGGGTTATTGGCCATTTTAAACTTGATTGGTTTTTTAGTTGCATTATGGAGCAATGGCATTCAACGGAAGAAAAACGAATTACAAAGTGTTCTCATTAACGCGCCAGGAAATAAAATTGATCCATTTTACGTAGGAGTAAACCTATTCATATACTGATAATATACACAATTTCCGTACATCATAAATGGAAAATGTGCTTCTGTATATAAATACATAAAAAGGGATACCCTGGAAGCTACAATCAGAAACAACAGATATGGTATACTCGGTTTTACTGAGTCTGTTTATGAGAGGATAAGAGGTAATATTCGGTGTAGAACCTATCACGCCCCCAAGTAGCGGCTGAGGCGGTATTTCATTTTAAAGCCACAATTAGTAAGTAAAAATACATCCGATTTGTGTAATTTGTGTACAGGCGCCACACAACACTAAACAAACGCTAGTGTGAAAGTCAAAACATACGGAAAAAGGATCCCTTGAAAGCAAACACAAATTTGAGAGAAAAGTAGCAACTCAGTTGTATTGAATCTGTGAGGTTATATAAGGTTCAACACCTCTCATGTCCCCTAGTACCGGCTGAGGTTGTATTATACTTTAAAGCCACACAGATTGGGCTTGATGATCCCAAAGGACCAGTACGTTTTAACACTACTAATTTGTAGTCGACCGACTTTTATATCCAATACACAGCACTAAACAAACGCTGTTATGAATGTCAATTAATTCTGAAAAATGTTTCCCTTGGAAGCAACAAACACAAACAAGAGAAAAAAACACAAAAAAAACAACAAACATTTCTTAATTCTGTTATATATATATGCTTGCCTTCATTATTAAATTGCTATTCATATAATAATAATACTTTTATTTCATGTCATGTCATCATACCATAAATATATATGTAAACGTTATCAGACGAAAAAAAGAAGTATACATAAATATAAGCTTATAAAAACAATATTAAAAAAACACACAACAACAACAACAACACAACAACAGAAAAACAATAACAAAAACAACAAAAAAACACACAAAAACAACAACAACAAAACAACCCACAAAACAACAACAACAAACAAAACCACAAACAAAGAAACAATAACAAAAAAAATTAGCAGAATGCATGAAAGAAGCAAATAACAACAAATAAGGTGTGTAACAAACTTCTTAAGATCCTTGGTCATGATCCCTTTCATATATTTGTTTAAACTTGTTAACATTAATTAAACGGGTTATGACACTATCATTTTGCAAGCACTGCATGTTAAGCGGTTGGCTCAATTACAGTTGGCCACTACGCTTTCCTTTTTGATTGTGCGATGAACGGACATATTATGAACTCTATGATGACATCTACCTGAAAGGAAGGTAACGTTTGATGTTCGTCTCCATTATTATCTTGGCGTGTGCTTAATGATTTATACTTTGTTGCTCTGGCTTCGGCCAAGTCACTGAGTATTTGCTTTGTTGTTTTCTAGGCGTTTTATTGATATATTCATATATACACGATCATCTTTGGATTGTACTTATACTTCTTATCGATGTTGCCTAGTTTGTTAGAGGATATGTCTTAGTGGGGATTCCTTTATTTACAATGCCCCGTTTATAGGGATGACAATAGGTAAGAGTATTTATTAGCTGCACACAAAGGACCTGGTTTAAATCCCATCGGCCTGTTTGCCACTGACCGTTTCAAGGCGGTAGCCTATTGCCACCCCTGTTATATTTGTGATGTCATATGCATGTCCTCTTATTTATCCCTGTGATAGTTGTATGTTTTGATGCGTGTTTTCTAGAATAACATACCATACCATTATGCATTTTTACATTCAAAATACAATAAAGAATATGAATTATTTCGTTATGATTTGCACTATGAAAATACCAGACTGGAATATTTCAAAATTGGCAATTATAAACTTATCAAAAAGTTCCAAGCTCTGAATAACTGAAATGAGAAAGTTTCTGGCTCAAGGTTTAATATTATTATTATTGTTTTATTTTTTGGTTTTTACATTTGATTTTTACGTTTTCAACCCAGTTGGTTTAGTTTATGAGCACTTATTACTTAATGGCGAATTGATTTGATTTTTTTCGACGTTTATGCGGTTTTAAACTAAAGTAATAAATGGTGAATTCCATGAAGAACGTTATTGTTCCCTGTTTTTTTCCCGTCGCTATGGTACCAACAATAACCTTGACGCTGGCGAATGATACTGGTAAAACAGTGCAAAAGAAACACTTGCTGTCAGTGTATTTGCAGACTTTGGAATAGCCATTTTCTACTGAGACACGTTGAAACATATCGGTAGCTCCGTCTTTCTATTTTAGACACAGTGGATGCGTACGCAGTAGCTAAGCAAACTTGCAGTCTTTGAATATCGCTTAAGCCGGTGATAGGAGGCGTGAGAGGTATTGTAATTTACATTACCTCTCAATAAACATTACGCGGTCCCGCCTTAATTCCATTAAGCGATGGGTAATCTTATATTAGAAGGATTTTATAACGGATATTTCGACAATAAAAAATGCGATAATTTGTTTAAAAGTACCTATTAAATGTTTTAATTTTACAAAATGCATGCCTTTGAAGCCAAAATTAAGGTTTTCTTTCATATCCCAGCCATTCCCGTTTTCGCTTCTTGGAGAAGTTGTTGGATGGGGTATGAAATTAATACTCAGACCAGGTAATGAACCGAGTCTGCTACTTTTATCTCTTGTATGTGTTTGTTGCTTTCAAGGGATCCCGTATTCTGTATTTATTGAAAAGAGCAGCTTATTCGAATTGTGTGATATATGTCTTCAACATATACTATTAAGTGAATATAAATATTATACATGCAGTATAATCAAAACGTTTAGAATGAAATAACATGCAATATAATCAAAACATTTAGAATGAAACAAAATTAATCTGATAATATCAGTTGCTTAAATTGACAAGAATAAATATCATTCTTCTTTATTTTATTGATTTCCAAATAAAGTCCTAAATAATTTAATATTGTGACACAAAAATACAGATAAGGGGATCCCTTGAAAGCAACAAACACAAACAAAGCTCTTTAATCGACCAAAACGTTTCATTGATGCACACTTTTATTATACAGCCACGTTTAAATTATTTAAAACTGCACACACGAATCATTGTCCTGTTTGGGAACGAATATGAGCTATATCTAATGTAAGCCATTGAAAATTTATTAACACACTTTAGTTGCAATAAGATTCACATCGAATGGTTGTTTCATTGCCTCTGCAGTAAATATGCATAATGTTTTATTATATTCGAGGGGAAATATGCAATTCATGCCATTTTCGTTGGCACATTTAGGTTTTAAACTGTCATAAAATTATAACTGAAATGTAATTGTGTGTGTTTGGATAAACTCGTTTTTCTTGCGAAAATATACACACACACTAACTTGATGGAGAATACAAGTATTATTTAGATTTGTCACAAGTTTTGAAATATTAATAAATCGTTTAAATGCTTTTATTGCCACTGACCGTTTCACGGCGTGTTTTTGGTTGACATTTCCTGTTCGACTTTTATATTTACTTTTACGTTAATTTTTATCAAAGTTTCATTAGTAATATCTATAATTATTGAAAATGTGGTGCAATTTGTGTAAGGCTTATTAGCATACATGTACATTTGCGCATTGTATTTACTGCAAAGTATAACTTAACTGTAAGATAAAGCAAGCAATATGGATTTTTTAAATTTCTTTATCTTCTTTTTCTTCTTCTTTTTCTTCTTTTTCTTAGTTTTATTAAGATTCAAACCGTGAATTTGGCCATTAAAGGTGTTGGAGGCAATCAGGCAAATGTATGTGTGCCAATCTATACTCACGGTCAATGAAAACGCACCACAAAACAAATCCTTTTAAAAGTTAGAATTTGAGGCATTTTGAGAAAACAATTTGGTGTCATGAAATGCACGTGCATTTCCGGTTTCTTCAGTTACATCGCACAAAGAAATCATTTTCACAAAACCTCTTAATGCATACTCATGCCAGAGATCAAACAATAACAAGGCCAGAGGTCAAACAATAACAAGGCCAGAGGTCAAACAATAACAAGGCCAGAGGTCAAACAATAACAAGGCCAGAGGTCAAACAATAACAAGGCCAGTAAAACCAATTGGAATCTATTCTGAGACAGATTAATGCAGCTTAAAATTTCGTGGAACGGTTTTCTTTTTATGATTATCCATAGTAAATAATGTGAAAAGACAAAGTAAATAACTGTGTAACTGCTTGTCAGAAAAGCTACCAATAAACAATTGAAGACAAGTTAGGTTTCAAGATTCAATACTTAAAAAATAGAAAATGTTGGTTAAGCAGTTTTATTCTAAATGGTTTGCGAATAATCCAACATCATACACATATGGAGTTAATGGAGCGTTTTCATTGACCGTCAGTATAAATACAAACATATCATAAAAGTGTGCTCATGTTGCGATTAATTTGTTGTTTATGAATTAGTTTTAGGATGGAAATCTCGCTGACCTCATTACCTGGTCCCGCCTTAATTCCATTAAGCAATGGGAAATCTTATATGACCAGGATTTTATAACGGATATTTCTACAATAAAACACGTTTAAAAAATATTTTACTTAAAAGAATGCGACAACCTGTTTAAAATTACCTATTAAATGTTTTAATTTTACAATATGCAAACGTTTTAAGCCAAAATTTAGGTTTTATTTCATAGCCCAGCCAATCCCGTTTCGCTTCTTGGAGAAGGGGTTGGATGGGGAATGAAAGTTAAATCTCGGACTTAGCATGTCTGTAAGCCATTTTTATATGTCAATAAAGTGTTTTAATGCAAATTAAAAACTCATTTTTACATGCAATTGGTATCAGGTATTCCTCTAAAATTATTTATATTTATTCATCATGTTCATTAAATATAAGTTAGCAATTTCAAAATAGTTAGAACATTAAAGACGTGATTCCTTTATTTTCACAACTGTATACTTCTATTTGACAACTAGAACACCATGGTCATGTTTAACTGAATTCATCAATTTAAACATAATATATTGGTAGAACCCGCAAGCAAATAAAAAAGAACACGGAGATTGTGTACAAAAAGGAAAACAGAATCAACAATTTCCTATATTATCATGATTATCTAGAAAACAATATAATAATTAGCACAAAAATCAACATATACTTATATTTTGTCGATAAATTTAAAACTCAATGATATCCTAACTGAATTTGCGAACGTTTTTATCATATATATGACATGTTGTAAACTGAACTATGTTCAATCTCACTAAAATCAGACCCTTTATCACGCTACGACACTCTACGCTACAAGAAGCGGAGATTATCAAAGCGTACTTAGGGCTTGATTTTAATGAGACTGAAATATGTTTAACCAAAGGTAAATCCACAAAAAAGTCACTTACTGTAATGAGTATATCCAGTAATAAAACATAGAGACATTGCACTTCAAATCATAAGATATACACCTGTCACATTCAACACACAATATACTAACTGCAGTAGGTAATATTCCCTGCTATTGGAATTCCGTTAAGCGTCAACTCGCATTGCAGAAGCATGAATAAAAATTGTTTCGCTGTACAAAACATAATTATGGACGAACAAATATACTCATTAATAAGCCAGTATTTATGTGTAACTATTCTGAATCTAGATCTCAAGCAGTCGATTAAGAACAGAAAAGATGATCGACATCACGGAGACTATCAATTACTGGATCAATTTATATTCATGATTATACTCGCTTTAAGAAACAGCAAGTCAACGAGAATCCTGTAGTAAGAAATAGCAAGTCAACGAGAATCCTGTAGTAAGAAATAGCAAGTCAACGAGAATCCTGTAGTAAGAAACAGCAAGTCAACGAGAATCTTGTAGTAAGAAACAGCAAGTCAACGAGAATCCTGTAGTAAGAAACAGCAAGTCAACGAGAATCCTGTAGTAAGAAATAGCAAGTCAACGAGAATCCTGTAGTAAGAAATAGCAAGTCAACGAGAATCCTGTAGTAAGAAATAGCAAGTCAACGAGAATCCTGTAGTAATAAATAGCAAGTCAACGAGAATCCTGTAGTAAGAAATAGCAAGTCAACGAGAATCCTGTAGTAAGAAACAGCAAGTCAACGAGAATATTGTAGTAAGAAACAGCAAGTCAACGAGAATCCTGTAGTAAGAAACAGCAAGTCAACGATAATCCTGTAGTAAGAAACAGCAAGTAAACGAGAATCCTGTAGTAAGAAACAGCAAGTCAACGAGAATCCTGTAGTAAGAAATAGCAAGTCAACGAGAATCCTGTAGTAAGAAATAGCAAGTCAACGAGAATCCTGTAGTAAGAAATAGCAAGTTAACGAGAATCCTGTAGTAAGAAATAGCAAGTCAACGAGAATCCTATAGTAAGAAACAGCAAGTCAACGAGAATCTTGTAGTAAAAAACAGCAAGTCAACGAGAATCCTGCAGTAAGAAACAGCAAGTCAACGAGAATCTTGTAGTAAGAAACAGCAAGTCAACGAGAATCTTGTAGTAAGAAACAGCAAGTCAACGAGAATCCTGTAGTAAGAAACAGCAAGTCAACGAGAATCCTGTAGTAAGAAATAGCAAGTCAACGAGAATCCTGTAGTAAGAAATAGCAAGTCAACGAGAATCCTGTAGTAAGAAACAGCAAGTCAACGAGAATCCTGTAGTAAGAAACAGCAAGTCAACAAGAATCCTGTAGTAAGAAACAGCAAGTCAACGAGAATCCTGTAGTAAGAAACAGCAAGTCAACGAGAATCCTGTAGTAAGAAATAGCAAGTCAACGAGAATCCTGTAGTAAGAAACAGCAAGTCAACGAGAATCCTGTAGTAAGAAACAGCAACTCAACGAGAATCCTGTAGTAAGAAATAGCAAGTCAACGAGAATCCTGTAGTAAGAAATAGCAAGTCAACGAGAATCCTGTAGTAAGAAATAGCAAGTCAACGAGAATCCTGTAGTAAGAAACAGCAAGTCAACGAGAATCCTGTAGTAAGAAATAGCAAGGCAACGAGAATCCTGTAGTAAGAAACAGCAAGTCAACGAGAATCCTGTAGTAAGAAATAGCAAGTCAACGAGAATCCTGTAGTAAGAAACAGCAAGTCAACGAGAATCCTGTAGTAAGAAATAGCAAGTCAACGAGAATCCTGTAGTAAGAAATAGCAAGTCAACGAGAATCCTGTAGTAAGAAACAGCAAGTCAACGAGAATCCTGTAGTAAGAAATAGCAAGTCAACGAGAATCCTGTAGTAAGAAACAGCAAGTCAACGAGAATCCTGTAGTAAGAAATAGCAAGTCAACGAGAATCCTGTAGTAAGAAATAGCAAGTCAACGATAATCCTGTAGTAAGAAACAGCAAGTCAACGAGAATCCTGTAGTAAGAAATAGCAAGTCAACGAGAATCCTGTAGTAAGAAATAGCAAGTCAACGAGAATCCTGTAGTAAGAAATAGCAAGTCAACGAGAATCCTGTAGTAAGAAATAGCAAGTCAACGAGAATCCTGTAGTAAGAAATAGCAAGTCAACGAGAATCCTGTAGTAAGAAACAGCAAGTCAACGAGAATCCTGTAGTAAGAAACAGCAAGTCAACGAGAATCCTGTAGTAAGAAACAGCAAGTAAACGAGATTCCTGTAGTAAGAAACAGCAAGTCAACGAGAATCCTGTAGTAAGAAACAGCAAGTCAACGAGAATCCTGTAGTAAGAAACAGCAAGTCAACGAGAATCCTGTAGTAAGAAACAGCAAGTCAACGAGAATCTTGTAGTAAAAAACAGCAAGTCAACGAGAATCCTGTAGTAAGAAACAGCAAGTCAACGAGAATCTTGTAGTAAGAAACAGCAAGTCAACGAGAATCCTGTAGTAAGAAACAGCAAGTCAACGAGAATCCTGTAGTAAGAAACAGCAAGTCAACGAGAATCCTGTAGTAAGAAACAGCAAGTCAACGAGAATCCTGTAGTAAGAAACAGCAAGTAAACGAGATTCCTGTAGTAAGAAACAGCAAGTCAACGAGAATCCTGTAGTAAGAAATAGCAAGTCAACGAGAATCCTGTAGTAAGAAATAGCAAGTCAACGAGAATCCTGTAGTAAGAAACAGCAAGTCAACGAGAATCTTGTAGTAAAAAACAGCAAGTCAACGAGAATCCTGTAGTAAGAAACAGCAAGTCAACGAGAATCTTGTAGTAAGAAACAGCAAGTCAACGAGAATCCTGTAGTAAGAAACAGCAAGTCAACGAGAATCCTGTAACGAGAATCCTGTAGTAAGAAACAGCAAGTCAACGAGAATCCTGTAGTAAGAAATAGCAAGTCAACGAGAATCCTGTAGTAAGAAACAGCAACTCAACGAGAATCCTGTAGTAAGAAATAGCAAGTCAACGAGAATCATGTAGTAAGAAATAGCAAGTCAACGAGAATCCTGTAGTAAGAAACAGCAACTCAACGAGAATCCTGTAGTAAGAAATAGCAAGTCAACGAGAATCCTGTAGTAAGAAACAGCAAGTCAACGAGAATCCTGTAGTAAAAAACAGCAAGTCAACGGGAATCCTGTAGTAAGAAATAGCAAGTCAACAAGAATCCTGTAGTAAGAAACAGCAAGTCAACGAGAAGTTTGCAATAAGCATCTCGCCGAGCAAGGATGTGTTAACTGTGACCCTATGTTGTAGATGGCAATATTACACGAAACAAAGATGAAACTTCTAGTAAGCTAATAATTTGTTTTACAAAATCGCAAACTCATAAATTTAAATAACAAATGGAACGAGTTTTGCTACGGCTAATCGGGTAGCACGCACCCTAGCGAAGGGCGTGGCTAAGGCTTTCTCATTGAAGAGCAATGCTCATGCTAAAAGTAGATATAAAAGTCAGAATATTAACAGAAAATTTAGCATTCCAGGACCACAGTCAGCAAAAAGCACACATAAAAACAACAGTTACAAAGATGAAATAAAGGCAAGATATGACATCACAAACATCGGGCTACCTCCTGGAACAGTCAATGGCAAAAATGGCCGCTGGGGTTCAATCCAGGTTCTACACAGGAACAATATCTAGGCATGAAAGTAACACATATGTAATACATATGAAAACATATTTTACTAAATGTGATAAAATAAAAAAGGATGTTAAACCATTTTCTACAATATTCTACCATTGTTTTTAATAATACTTTATGTATTTCAGGTATAAGAATTTCATATGAAATACATGTATATACATTTCATATGAGGTACAGGTGTATTTTTTAAAATTTTAACTTGATGTATATATGAAAGAAACATGGAAATAATAAGAAAGTAATACATATGTGGCACATGTCACAACTTTTTCTAGAGTGCATCAAACCTCACTATTTATTGTCATCCCCCCCAAAAACGGAACAATGTAAATACATATATTCCAACCAGGTTATATTCTCTAACAAACAATGCAGCATTAATAAGCAATATAAGTATAACACATAAATGATCATGTATATATGAATATAAAAGCAAAAGCCTAGAACGACACAAAGCAAGTGACTTGCCATCAGGCAGAGCAACAAGAGAACACACACTTAAGAGTACGACAAGACAATATTTACCGTCCTTTGAGTATTTAAGTAGGCTTCTTCGTTGAAAGGAAATGAGCCTTGATATATCATAATGCATTAAGACGGCCTGTCACGTCCACATAATTCATTAGTCTGTTTGGTTAACATCGCTGTCCGTGTACACAGACGAAATAAGTTCATCGTAATAAATCATTCATGCTTCACTTTTTAAAATCTATGTGCATACATTCACAGACTATTTATTTGCAAACATGTCACCGTAGAGCAATCGCTTTTCTCATGGGACATTTTTCATCGATATTATGTCACTGTAACGAGACATTTTACACGTAAAGGTCGATTTGTGAATGTACCACGGATTAACCATACTTGATTTTTCTTTTAGATCCATGTTAGATCACGTTACTTCAATTTTGAGGATACTTTAGCTTCCCATTTACTTAAACCCATACTGTATAGTATCACGGAATATAAATGGGAATGATTAATGAAACCGTTTCTGTTTTGTTGAAAAAAAAAGTTAAAACAAAACAACCTTTAACTCATTTGTAGTATCTTAAATATTATGTTCTGATGACGAAATCATATTTGTATAATACATAAAACTATAATGAAAATATCTGTTCGGTTTTGTTCTGAATTTGTAAAAGTTGGACACGTGACTTGTAGCATTCACAGAACTCAGTCGAACAAAACCACGGATTCAATACAAAACAACACTACCAAGGATGCGATATAATAGTCTCTATCATCCAGACACACTGAAGGGAGCGCTAGCAAGCGTCTGGACTCGTGGTTCATTAGTCTCGGCCAGCCAGACCGTATCATGCATAAGTCTTACTTGCAGATATCAGTCTGGGCAGATTAGGCCAATTACACCGCCCACTAACGACTAGCGCAATTTATTCGCGCGTTTTATTTACGCGCATAAAGTCTACGTTTGAGTGACGTCATGCAAATAAATGTACAATTAAACTTTTTAACGTCACTTGCTGCTTCAGATAAGTTAAAAATAAGAAATTATTATTAAATTAAATTAAACATATGTTTTTTGAAAGTCTCGTTGAATCTCTAAAAAATCTCGCCAAAATCGCCCAAAATGTTGGGGCGATTTCAAACGTCCTATTTTCCCCAGGCCCTGCAGGTTCTTGGATCCATGTAGCATAGTGTAACGAAGAAATCAGAAGCGGGCCGGTTGACCGAGGCTAGTGGTTCATTAAAATGTTTGACCGATAGACGGCGCCAAACGTCAAAACTGACTGCGACGTGAGGTCATTTTGACCGCAACATCAAAGTGCACTTTGTATTACGCACAACTTTAGTTTTAATGGGATGTGTGTACTTCCTTATTAAATATACAATAAACTTCATTTTTTGTAGTTTCTCTAAAAGCATAATCTATATTACAAAATGATGTTTAAATTTAATTTTTAGCATTAATCGTGAGCCACTGACTTTGCTTGAGGTAATTTTATTGCACAACATTGCGTGTAACGTCACTTAATATTTTACGTGGTCGTGACGTAGTGGGTGGGGTGGTGGGGGGAGGGGGGGGGGGGGGGTGTGGTGGCTGGGGGATTCCCATAACAAACTGAAGTTGACCCATCAGCGGAGAGTGACTGTTTTTTGTCAAGACCTTGTTTTGATGTCACACATTCTAAAGAAGCTTTACTCCACTCCAGACTCTTTGAGAGAAGTCTCACGAGAGATCTGGCTGATCGAGACTAGCGATACAACAATATGTGATACAACAAACATAAAATAATTGACAGTTCTGCCTTGGAATGGCCGGTGGCAAACATTCTGCTGGGGTTTTGAACTACATTTAGGGTGCACAAAACTTTACTCTCACCTTACTGCCATCCCAGATAAACGGGAAAGCGTAAATTTTAAATACCCGCCGGGCTATATGCTCTACGAAACTAGGCAGCATAAAAAGGGATATAAGTAAAACACAAAGATAATCATGTATATATGCTAAGACTATCCTATTAAGACATGCAGACTTTCACTGTGTAAGCGACCAAATACAGATTATTTGAAAATAAGTCACGTTTGAAGGATTATACAATCAGGACTAAACCTTGACACACTGAAATACCAAGACTAGCCTTTGCAAATGCCTATAGATTACCAATGAGTATGTAAACCAGTACTCCATATGAACTCTTTTCTCTCTTTTTACTCCTTTAAATGAAGGTTTTACGATTGTATTAATTCTGAACCAAATCTACATAGAGATACCTTTTTTATTGACGACACACTGACCGAGGGTAGCTATTTTCCTCAGTTACGACAAGCTGTCGTCATTTACGACACGCTGACTGAGGGTAGCCTTTGTCCTGATTTACGACAATCTGACCAAGGGTAACTATTGTCCTTATTTACGACAAGCTGACCGAGGGTAGCTTTCTTCCTCATTTATGTTAATCTGACCGAGGGTAGATATTTTCATCTTTTACGAGACGCTGACCGGGGGTAGCTATTTTCCTCAGTTACGACAAACTGACCGAGGATAGCTTTTGTCCTCATTTACGACACCCTGACTTAGGGTAGCCTTTGTCCTGAATTACGACAATCTGACCGAGGGTAGCTTTTGTCTTATTTATGATAAGTTGACCGAGGGAAGATATTGTCATCATTTACGAGACGCTGACCGAGACTAGCTATTGTCCTCATGTACGACAATGTGACCAAGGGTAGCTGTCTTCGTCATTTACCACAAGATGACCGAAAAGCAATATAAGATATCACAAACACACAAGGGTTGACAGTAGGGCTACCGACTTGGAACGGTCAGTGGCAAACAAGGCCACTGGGGGTTAAACCAGGTTCTAGGGTGCGCCAAACCACCTTACTCTTACCTTATTGTCATCCCAATAAACGGGACAGTGTAAATAAAGAAATCCCCACCAGTTACAATCTCTAACAAACAAACGTTAATGTGCAATATAAGTAAAACACATACATTGTCATGTATATATAATATAAAAAACAAAAGACTAGAAAGTCACAAAGAAAGTACTCTGTGACTTGGCAGAAGCCAGAGCAACAAGAGAACAAACCGTTAAGGGTCCGACAAGACAATATTCAAGACAAGCATCAAACACTACCGTCCTATAAGGATTTAGGTAGACGTCATCATAGGGTCCCCAATCTGTCCGCACAATCAAATAGAAAAACATGGAAAACTGTAAATGGGTCACCCACTAAACATGCAGTACCTTGCAAAATGATAGGGTCATAATCTCTTTCGATAAAATGTTTAACAAGTTTAATAACGATTGTAAGTGATTATGACTAAGGATCTTACAAAGTTTGTAAATCACATCACCATAGAATTCAGGTTGTCCTTGTCGCAGAAGAGTTCTTAAATTACTTTTACATTTTAGAAGTAGATCAGGGTTACGATAATACAATTTTGCAAAGGTTTTTTGTAACGGTAGACGTGCTGGAGTAGCTTTTTAGTTTTACAAATATTAAAGTCCTCAACACTACAAGCTCTAGAGAAACGAATAAGTCGAGAAACTTAGACCTCATACGAAGTAGCTCAAGTAACATCCCCATCTAAATGGGGATAAGTAATAATATCAAAATTAAAATCATCTCTCTTGTCATAGTTTTCGCCAGTTTCAATAGAGAGATGTAAATCAAGGGAAGAAGCGACAGTATCAGAAGTGTTAGCTTTGTTGGGTTGAAGTTCCTTAGCATAGATATTACTGACCATAGTAGAAAAGAAAGGAGTGTCAATGTTTAATACGTCATCCAAATACCGCGAGGTTTCATTAAAGGCTTCAATTACATCTGCCTGAGTATCGGATGAAAGACTCAACATGAAATCTCTTTTACTCCGTTATCAGTCATAAGCTGCCAACGAGCATTCTATATAAGACAGAATATAAGGTATTTGCATATTTTGCCGCTATTATTTTTACATTGTTGTTTGTTTTTAACAAGTGGTTGTGGTTGACTACTGTCTTATACATGTACAGAACATATCCCACAAAAATCAAACAGACTATTTAGCAGTCACAGAACATATCCCACCACAATCACGCATTCTACAATAACAAGGAAACAGTAGAACTAAAATACACCATAACATAAAAGCGTCGACAACAGGTGTACCGCATTGGACCGGTCAGTTACAAAGAGGCTGATGAGTGTTTTAACCAGATTTTGGGGAGCACCTAACCTTACTTTACTGTTATCCACATTAAACGATACGGTGTAAATAAGGAAATCTCGCCAGGCTATATATATCCTTTAACAAACTATCCATCATTTATAGGCAATTTAAGTAAAACACAAACATGAAAAATAATTCATAGATAGGCACAAGTCAAGTACGCAATGAATTGGCAGAAGCCAGAGCAACAAGAGAAGAAATCATAAATGACACGATAAGACAATATTGAGACAAACATTGCCTATTCGACTTTTATATACTGTCTTTTTATCTTATGAAATCGTACAATTAATTAAAGAGCTTGGACTCAGAACTTTATTGATTGTTCCATTTCACTCCATTCATAGTTGTGAGAATTGTAGCTCTTAAGGTGGGTACCTACCACAGAGCTACGATGCGATCCTTTATATAATAGGTAGGTAGCAGGATCGACAGAGGTTTCAAGCAATGCCTGCATAAACAACAGACGTATTTCAATAGACTAAACCCTAAATACAACGCGCTCATGCATAAAACTAACCAAAAAGAAAAATAGCTCGTCGGTCTAGGCAATTTGTGTACGAATGTCCGTGTGTCAGTAGAATTTTCTTCTTGAATATTTACCTTAAAGTTTCGAAATATCGCGCTGTGTCGTTCCGTATTTAGAAACTTATTATTTCATTGCAATAACATTGACGATAGTTGAGATATGTTATACCATAAACATAAACAAAACCCTTTTAAAAGTTCTTTTGTCTTTAAAGTCATTATCGAGATCAGTGGTATGATGATACCTATCTCCGTATGTGTACCAAGTACTTTTGTCTTTAAGTCGAGGGCAATGTCACTGGTGAGGTGGAACTTAGTCATCGGATCAGTTATTACCCCCATTCAATGTACATACCAATAGTCGAAGCAATAACTTTGACGGAGATAAAAACATTCCAAAATACTTTAACTAAAAGTTGCAAGTTATTTCTAGGTCCCGATTTTTTCTAAGAAAACTTTGACACTTAGTTCAATCACCTTAATGACAGCTTCGTCTTTAACTGCTCCAATAAGACGAATAATCCAGTAGTTATTATAACTAACCTTTATAGACTTTGAGAAAATCCCTCATTTTTTTCGAAGTAAGCTTTCCGTTTACGTTTACGGTTTAAGTTAGAAAAGTCTATTACCCAATTGGCACACTCCGAACAGTTTATAAAGACACCCATTTATTGTGTGTTTTCGTGACTTTTCGCAGCGGTATCGACATCCAACTGGAAATTAAGACGGTTCAATGTTTTGTTCCATTACGTGGTCCGAGTATTAACTATCATACCCCATCCAAACCCTTCTACAAGAAGCGAAACATGGGTTGGCTGGAGTATGAAATAAAACCTTAATTTCAGTTTAAAATGTTGGCATATTGTTAAATTAAAACATTTATTAGATAATTTGAAAAGGTTATCACATTTTTTCAGTAAAAAATGTTTTTAAACGTGTTATTGTTTTCTCGAAATATCCGTTATTCAAAAAAAAAACCCTGCTAATATAACTTTTTCTTCGCTTAATGGAATTAATGTGGGGACACGTAATGCTCATTACGTGGTCCGAGTATTAACTATCATACCCCCATCCAACCCTTTCTCCAAGAAGCGAAAACGGGGTTGGCTTGGGTATGAAACAAAACCTTAATTTCGGCTTAAACAATTTGCATATTGTAAAATTAAAACACTTAATAGGTAATTTTAAACAGAAGTTCTCATTTTTTTTAGTAAAAATTTTTTTTGAACATGTTTTATTTTCGAAATATCTGATATAAAATCCTTTTAATATAAGCTTTCCAAACGCTTAATGGAATTAAGGCGGGACCACGTAATGTTTTTATGAAGCATCAACGAACATTAGTATGATGTCATTGCCACACGGCAGTGACAGAATCTTCTTTTTCACAAATGTGTCAGATTATAAGTTGTAGAAACCTCAAACGTGAAACATGAAGTGTCACAAATATAAAAACGGTTACAAATGTAAACAAAAAGTCACATATTATGTAAAAACATACGACAAATGTAACACGTTTGGTGACATACGTAAAAAAAAAAGGTGACAAAAGTGAGAAAAAAAAGTTAACAAATGTAAAAATACATTTTTAAACGTTCATTTTTTTTAGCTCTGTTGATCAAAGGTCATGCCCATGACGTCATGCGGCGTCCGTCCGTCCGCACGTAATTTTTTGCTCGTGGCGACTTCTCCTCAGACACCGCTTGGCCAATTTTGAAAAAACATCACATGGATGATAATTAAATGCTTTTTAGCATTAGGTCAGCGCGACATCCAAGATGGCCGCCATTACCATATATTGTCAAAACCTTAAACAATCTTCTTCTAAAGAAACATTGGACAGATTTCGACAATTATTTTTAAAAAATGATCACCAACGCCTAGCCTATCAGATTTGTTTAAATAAAGTCCCTCGGATAAAACGTGATCGTGCCCGGGGGTCCAAAGTTTGTATATTGAGATTTTACATGTTTATAGGAAAAAACATTAAAAACCCGTCTTCTCTGAAATCACAATGTACAGAGCTCTCATGCATTACATGTAGCATCAGTTTATGTCTTCTACTAAGTTTGTCAAATGGTAACCCTGGGGTCAAATTTGGCCCCGCCTCAGGGGTCACAGTTTTACATAGGCTTACATAGGAAAAAAATCTTCTCTGAAACTATAAGAGCCAGAGGTTTACTATTTTGCATTTACTATAAGCGTATGGTCCTCTAACCAATCCTGTTCAAATGGTGATCCTGCGGTCACTTTGGCCCCGCCCCTGAGGTCACATGTTTTACATAGACTTAGATTATCAGCTGATAATGAACACGACACAATAATGCAAGATTACGTTTATTAGCAAACTAACTTTAAAGCACGAATATGATATTGGTCAAGTGCTAATGCACATCTGTTGTTGGACACTGCAAATGTTACCATGAATGGAAATTGATCCATACTATCACAATGACAGGGGATAGCACCTACTAAATTTGGATTAAATCAATAATGAGGCTCTACCCTATATACATGTTTTTTTAATATATCAAAGTGACTGGAGGACATCTGGAAAAAGCATAGGCACACATACACACACGACTAAAACCATGTGATTCAGTTTATATTCAATGGACATAATTATGCACTACATTAGGACATTTTAGTCAATTCTTACAAATATAGCTTTCTCATGTGCCCCCTCCCCTACAAAACTCCCACCTTTTTCTCCATTTTCCATCCGATCTATACCCCACACATCCCACCCCACCCCAAACCCGATTTTATCTATACATATTTCTGTGTTATTTTTGTTTATCAATTCTACACCTATAGCTATGTTGTGTCCCAGCCCCACCCCCATCCCCAACTCTATCATCACTACCACCGCAATTTTTCATGAACGGGCGGGCACCTGGGTAGATCCACCGACGTTCCGCAAGCCAGCTGGATTGCTTCCTCACATAGAGATTCCTAGGCCCCTGAGGAATCGAACCTACAGCAAGTGATTTCAAGTGAGAGACTCTAACCAACCACTCTGCCACGGACGCCCGCATAAATTATAAAAAGGCGCACATAATTAAATTCCAGTCGGCAGTAGTACGTTGTTACTATGTGAACATCTGGAAAGCTGTTGAATGGAATGCCTGGCCGTTTGGTGGTGTTGGGACTCTGTTTGAAGTCTTTGGTAAAAGAGGGACTGTCAGGATTGCAGTGTATACTCAGGAGTTGTTGAGCCCTCTGTAACCAATGCGGCGTACCTGGTCGTATACTATTTTAAAGCCGTTGAAGCTGGCGTTTGATAATCAAAAGGGCACTATAAAGTTTAAATATTGTAGGGCAAACTGTTCCAAGAATCCGAGAAATATGTTTTCAAGTTCAGGTCAGAGTGACCTTGACATTTGACCTGCTACCATGAACGCAATAGGGTAGTTGTTGCAAAATGGATAATACATGTATTTGTATGTTTCTAGATTGAAGGTATAATAGTAAATAAATTACAGCGCAAGAAACGTTTTTTGGGTTGATTGGGTAAGTGTGACCTTAACCTTTTTGAGCTAAAGACCCTAAAATTAATATTTTAACACGGTTATTATATCTATAAAGTTTCAAGATGGCCTTATACTTACAATTTACAGATAGGAGAATGTTTCTCAGGATGCGGCAATTGTCATTTCCAAGTGTCCTTGATGACCTACTGAACACCAAACCAATAGGCTTCCTCCTCTCACTATGTACAATGCACACATATGACGTTTACTACTGGCAAGGCCAGATGGTATGCTTTTGGAGTTGTCATGCGTATGTGCATATTAGGTCATGGTGACCTTGACCTTTTGACTTTCTAACCCCAAAAGCAATAGGATTCTTTCCCTTACCAAAGGCAATTTGCCTATAAAGTATCATGAGTGTAGGTTTTATACTCCTGGAGTTATCACTTGGAATATGTATACCCCTATGAGGTTATTGTGACCTTGACCTTTGACCTAGTGAGCCCAAAATCAGCAGAGTTTCTCCTCTGACCGAGGGCTATGTATTTATGACGTTTTAAGATGAGTGTCGTGTTTTTAGTTATCACGTGGAATAAATATAGCCACATGAGGCCATAGCGACATTTAACCTAATAACCCCAAAAACAATAGAGTTCCACTTCTCACCAAGGGCTATGTACATCAGAAGTTTCAGGAGTGTTATGGTTTTAGTTATCGCTTGGAATTCAGTTTTCCATACAAGGTCATGGTGACCTTGACCTTTGACTTTTGACCTTTGACTACCTAGACCCCAAAACAAGTGTTCCCACTCTTACCTAGGGAAATGTACATGCATTTTCATGATGGTGGATGTTGTGCTTTTGAAATCATGGTGCACAGTGTATATTTTCAAAAAGGTATAGTGACCTTGCCCTTCGATCTGACCTCAAAAACAATGAAGTTCTTGCTTTCTCCAAGCGCAATGTACCTGTTGGGGTGTTATAGTTTCAAAATTATCGTCTGGAATGAGTTATTGTTTATAGACAGATGACCCCATACCATAATATGCGTGTAAAAAAGTGCAAGAGAGACAACTACCATCAGTGTATTTTCAGACGGTAGAATAGCCATTTCTATTGAGACATAGTGAATGCGTGGGCTCTTCCTTGAAAAGTTAAATTGATTCTAAAATAGACAATGTTTTTTTTCAACAGAAAGTATCAGTTGAATGTATATGTCATCATAACTCACAGTTTCTTTCTGAAATAGTTTGACTAATTGGGGGGAAAATGAAAACCAAAAGTAGAGTTTTACAAAAAGATTTATTCCAAAACATAATTTTTACAAAAATTCCATCAAATTTCATGTCACGCCTACAAAGTCTTGGTCAACATGAAAAACACTGAATCATTCTGACAACTACTTAGACTAGATGGGTGCCTTTTGGTGCATGTGTCGCCTGTTCTAGAATGTATTTAAAGCCACCGTATGCTTATTTTCAACGTCAACGAAGGCGATGAAGACTTTGTGTCAATTATTAGGGTATAATATTACCGTCAAACTTGCATTAAATCGCCCGATGTACCCAGGTGTTCAATGAAACCAGTGATTAATAAAGACGTACGCTTTGGGCTTTGGTTTGTGAACTGTTTAACTATTGTGTTAACATAAACAATACCTGCGTAATAAATAAACAATTTGGGTCGGAACCGAACGCTACCTGTTTTATGACCGTGAGGTAGCAGCAGTTGTATTCCAATATCTCATTCCTAACTGAAGTAACTGAGCTTAAACCTTTTTTTTCTATTTTTATTAACAGTGACCTTGACCCCAGTGACCCCAAATGTATTTTTAGAAGGTAGAATAGCTATTTCTTATAAATACGTTTACTCTTACTTCAAATGTACATATGCGAAATTTAAGATCATCCTCAAATCTACAACTATATCCCTCCAGACCGAATAGTGAGTTTTACAGAAAATCGTTTGCCTATTTAGGCTCTAAAGTGTGGAACTCACTTCCTCACCATATAAAAAATGCCCAACCTGTTAATCATTTCAAAACATTGTATTTACAGTGGATTAACCAAACCATATAATAATGACTAAGTCTTGCAACTCAGTTTGGACATATTTATGTTACTGTATGCATGAGTATACTACAATTCATTTTAAATTATCACATATCTTTGTAAATACTTGTATAATATATATTGCGGAGGGCCTCATGGAAGATTGACTAGTTTCAGATGAGTTCTCTCGTTAAATAAAGTCTTTATTATTATTATTATTATTATTATTTCTTTTGAGACATAGTAAATGCGTGGAGAGTATGTAGGAACTCAAACGTAAAACATGTCACAAATTTAAAAATGGTTACAAAGTGAAAAAAAAGAGTCACATATGTAACAACATACGACAAATGTAACACGTTTGGTGACATATTTTGTGACAAAAGCGAAATTTTTTTTTTACAAATGTAAAACAAATTGAAAGTAACATATTTTAAAAAAAGAACACAAATGTAAAAATACATTTTTAAACGTTCATTTGTTAGCTCGTTTGATCAAAGATCATGACGTGGGGCGGCGTCCGTCGTCCTCCCTCTGTCCGTCCGTAAACTTTTATTTGTGGTGACTATTCCTCTGAAACTGCTTGACAGATTTTCATGAAACTTCACAGGAATGTTGCTCTTGATGTCTAGTTGATCCTAGCAAATTTCAGTTGGGTCAGAATTACAAGATGACCGCAAAGGCTAAAACTATATTTTAAAAATGCGATTTTGTGGCGACTACTTTTCTAAAACCGTAAGTGATATCGAATTGGAACCTTTACCAAATGACTGGCACGGCCATCTTATTATATAGGGTGAAAAATTGGGGCGACTACTTCTCTGAAAGTGGTTTTATTTCCATAACACTTCACAGGTTCCCATGGCTGATCTTCGTTAAAAAAGCGTCAGTGTGATAATAAGGATCAATTACCATTCATGGAAACATTTCCAGTGTCCCATAACAGATGTGCATTAGCACTTGACCAATATCATATTCGTGCTTTAAAGTTAGTTTGCTAATAAACGTAATCTTGCATTATTGTGTCGTGTTCATTATTAACTGATAATCTAAGTCTATGTAAAACATGTGACCTCAGGGGCGGGGCCAAATGTGACCCCCGGATCACCATTTGAACAGGCTTGGTTAGAGGACCATACGCTTATAGTAAATGCAAACTATTAAACCTCTGGCTCTTGTAGTTTGAGAGAAGAAGATTTTTTCCTATATAAGCCTATGTAAAACTGTGACCCCTGGCGCGGGGCTAAATTGGACCCCAGGGTTATCATATGACAAACTTAGTAGAAGATATAAACTGATGCTACATGTAATACATGAGAGCTCTGTACCTTGTGGCTTCGTAGAAGAAGGGTTTTTAATGTTTTTTCCTATATAAGTCTATAAAAAACATGTAAAATCTCAATATACAAACTTTGGACCCCCGGGACACGATCACGTTTTATTCGGGGGACTTTATTTGAACAGATATGATAGGTTAAGCGTTGGCGATCATTTTAAAAGAAAAAATTGTCGAAATCTGCCCAGTGATTCTTTAGAAGAATACTGTTTAAGGTTTTGACAATATATGGTAATGGCAGCCATCTTGGACCTAATACTCGCAAATCTAAAATTCAAGTCATTTAATTATCATCCATGAGATGTTTGGTCAACATTGGGCAAGCGGCGTCTGAGGAGAAGTCGCCACGGACACAAGTTTAAGGGCGGACGGACGGAAAGACAGACGGTCGGATGCCGCACCACGTCATGGTCATGACCTTTGATCAACGGAGCTAAAAAACGGACGTTTAAAAATGTATTTTTACATTTGTGTCCTTTTTTTTTTTACATATGTTACTTTTTTTATTTTTTTACATTTGTTAACTTTTTTTTTCCACTTTTGTCACTTTTTTTTTTTATTACATATGTCACTAAGCGTGTTGCGTTTGTCGTATGTTTTTACATATGTGACATTTTTCACGTTTGAGGTTCCTACATACGTGCATTTCCGGGTTTCTTCAATTACATCGCAAAAAGAAATACGCATAATCATGATAATATTGTCAGAAATCAAACAATAAAAAGGCCAGTAAATATAGATATAAAAATCGAACAGGAAAAACAGCATTCAAGGATGACAGTCAACCACAAATACACACAGAAACAAAAAACACATTTAAAGATGAATAATAGGCCAAAAAAACATCACACACCCAAAATAGTTGACGATAGGGCTACCTACTTAGAACGGTTAGTGGCAACAAAT
Organism: Cyrtodaria siliqua; assembly: GCA_037043455.1. Classification (NCBI taxonomy): domain Eukaryota; kingdom Metazoa; phylum Mollusca; class Bivalvia; order Adapedonta; family Hiatellidae; genus Cyrtodaria; species Cyrtodaria siliqua. Next base: position 22,507 of record JAWPHD010010002.1, read on the forward strand.
GGGTTTAAACCAGGTTCTAGGGTGCAGTTTAATATATATCGGATGAAAAATGAAGCCCCTATCGTCTTAACGGGGTAAAATAAAGCATTTTTAAGGAAATCAAGGGCCATAACTCTGTTGTTACTGGTTCGATCTGGCTGGTTTTCGAACTTTCTGAGCTTTCATTGATATTAGCAATCTGATAAAGTTTCGTAACGATCGGATGAAAAATGAAGGCCCTATTGTCTTGACGAGGCAAACTATAGCATTTTAACTAATTCAATGGCCATAACTCCGCTGTTACTTGTCCGATTTGGCTGATTTTCAAACTTGTCGGAGCTTTCATTAATATTAAGAATTTGTTAAAGTTTGGTAAAGATCGGATGAAAAGTGAAGGCCTTATGGTCTTAAGGAGGTAAAAGTTAACAGATAGACGACGGACAGACGACGGACAACTCGCCATAGTAGAGCTAATAAGAGGCCTAAGTAAAACCAATTGGAATTTATTCCGAGGCAGATTAATGCAGCTTGAAATTTAGTGGACCCGTATGTTTAGGATTACCCACAGTAAACAATGTTAAATGGCAAGGTAAATAACCGCGTAACTGCTAGGTATCAATATTCAAAAATTAAAAAATAAAAAGTATTGGTTCAGAAGTTTTATTCTAAATATGCTAAAAGGTTTGAGAATAATCCAACAGCATAAACATAAGGAGTTATTGGATTTTTCATTGAATTGAATTGAATTGAAAGTCTTTATCTATCGAGGGTGACAATTCGTTTATACTAATATTTCTTGGGACCCTCTATAACAAATAAAAGATACAAAATACAAGAAAGCATGATGCATAAGATATATGTAAACATAATAACACTGTTGGTGGTGGTAGTTTGAACGATATTTACACAATAATGAGATGAGATGATATCTATATCGAGTTTTAATGTTGTTTTTAATTTATCCATTTTATGCATTTGTTTGTAAAACTTGGAATATTATTCCATAAAATGGTCCCGGAGTAAGACATGCTGCTCTTGAAAAGTTCCCGATTAGGCTTAGGAATACTAAAATTAGTATCAGTTAGTGATCGAAGACATCTGGCAGTTGAATTACGAGTAGTAAACATATCGGAAATATATGAAGGGGCAGTATTGTTCTAACTCTATACATGAATTTGGCCTTTTGAAGTATATTTCGCTGATCAATTGTGAGGCAATTTAGTTGTTCCATAGCGGCTTGAAAGGTAATATACTGTTCACCTAAAATAACGTGACATACCCTTTTTTGCATTATTAAAAGGCTGTTGATATTTTTTCGACTTGTGTTACCCCAGGGTACATTACACAAATCTAGATGTCTCTGTATGTAAGATTTATAGAAAATAATTCGATAATTCAAAGGAATAAATATATTTATTGCTATTTGTTTCTTAATAAACAACATGTGATCATCCCATTTCAAATTTTCATTTATATTTACTCATAAAATTGTATCACCAATAGTTATCTGTAAATCAATGTCATTATACCGCAAAGAAAGTGATTTATTTTCTAATCTGGCACGTCGATGTGGTGTGGTTACAAAAAGGACTTATGTTTTTGACGCATTTAATACCATACCGTTATGCAAGCACCAGACTTTCAAAATATCAAGAGCTTTATGTAGATTTATTTCTATTATATCTTTGGATTTGTTTATTTCGTATATGGTAGTATCATCTGCATACATATCTGTATTAGAAACAATGCCATTCAGTTCAAGGGGAAGGTCATTAATGAACACCAAAAACATTAAAGGTCCTAGTATGGACCCTTGAGGTACCCCACACGTTATTGTTTGTTCCTTAGAAAGAGCACCTTTCAAAGATACGACTTGTTTCCTATCTGACAGATACGATTTGAACCATTGCAGTGTAAGATCGTCACATTTATATAACTTTAATTTTTGAAGCAAAATGTTGTGATCCACCAGAACGAATGCCTTCCGGAAATCTACCATTATAGCACCTGCAAATTTTCCTTCATTTAATGTCTTTAGCCATTTATCTACCATATAAACCAAAGCTGTTTCACAGCTATGTTGTTTCCTGAAACCACTTGGTGACTTACATAAAAGCTGATAGAATTGTAGAAAACGCATGAATGAATCATGCACTAGTCTTTCAATTAATTTTGATATTGTAGGTAATACAGAAATAGGCCTATAATTGTTTACATCGTCAGAAGGCCCGGCTTTAAATAGTGGAAACACGTTGGCATGTTTCCAGGTGTTTGGGAATACACCTTGTTTAATACTACTATTAATTAAATTTGCAATACTGTTTGATATGCAATTAGCTGATAGTTTGAGAAGTTTTTGGCCAATTGGTCAAGCCAAGTTGCTTTTGAAGAATCTAAGTTTATCAACATTTTTCGCACCTGATCTTCGGTTATTAATGGGATATTGAAAAACATCTGCTCAGGGACCTTTTTGTTTACTGTCACTATATTATGCAAACGTTAATACTGAGTAATATAATGCAGCCAAGTCTGATACTAGTATAATGAAATTGAAAGTTATAAAAACAGAACTGTTTTTGTAAATATCTAATTTAGCAATATATTATTATTCACGTAAGCAAACAATCCACATTAATTAAAGGGACACACGGCAATCTTGAAGTGTTTGAATGAGTGTTTCGATTTATATATCCAGTATCATTTTTACTTTTATCCTGGTTACATTTGAATAAATCAAATTTAAAATATTCACTATTTTATCTTATTATACTATAAGTTTTTATGTATTATTCGTGCAATAATATCAATAATTAATAATATGCAAAAACGAATTGTTTAATACTATTCTTATAATTAATATTAATGATTGAACAAATGCAAGTTATGCAGGAAAAACTAACGGGACGCCGTGAGTTTTAAAAAAATAAAGATTGCCGTGTGTCCCTTTAAAACAAATATTATTTATTGTCAATGTCTATATTTATTCATATAAACAAGTAGATACATATATATACTCAGTTGCAAAAGAAACTGGACACTTTAAAAAAAATACTTTACACCCTATCTTCTTTATCAAGCGACAGCCCCTTATTGATTCGACCTATGGAAAAACAAATGACAACATGATATTGGCAATGGAATGATAAAAACTTTGGTACCACACATGGCATATTCATTTTGGAATTTGTTAATTTAATTCTAAATTTTTTTTTATACAATTAAATCTAAACAAAACTCAGTGTCCACTTTCTTTTGCAACTGAGTATAAATGTATGTTACACACCTAGTTCTAATTGTTGTGTCTATGACGAGTGTTTCAACTCATTTAAATGCTTTTCTACCACTCACTTTAAAATAATCAGCATCACAAGTGCGTTGGCTTACTGTACATAAATATATATGATTGATGTCTGTTGTTTTGTGTTGATTATGGAAGGCGGATAGATGCGGCCATTTCGACTTTTCAACTTTTCGCCATGCTACTAATCCTTTCTAAGACGCGAAAACCCGAAGTCGAAAACCCGACCCAAGGGCGAAAAGTTTTCGACTTCCGACTTTTCGACTTCGTATTCGAAAAGTTTAAATGACCATTTTGCACAATTGTTCTCAGACTACCATACCAGGCTCCGCCTATCGTCGGACGTATATATTGACGTATGCATTGATATGGTTTTTCCTCTTGAAAACTAAACTAATAATAAAACAAAAGTAGCTGTACGTGGCAATTACTGAACACACTCTGTACAATAACAACCATCTGTTTGTAACAACAGCATTATTCTGGTTCTGACTGCTCGACATTTTGATTTAAACGTTTTTCCAAACTCTAAACAATTTGAAGAAAATGTAATGAATTGTCTGTAAAATTGGAGTCATCAGTTTGTAAGAATAACATTATTTTGTTCCGAACTGCTCGACATATGTTAACTTGATAACGTCTGCAATAAATGTCATGCTAATGATTGAAACCCTTCACAGTTATGTCACTTTGAAGACACAATTTGTCTTTAACGTGTTTTTTATATCCACACTCATTATGTTTTATCATGAATAATGCTGTAGAAGTCCACGGAAACTGCGGCTGTAATCTATTTATGAGGGTTTATTTATCCACAAGTCATTATATCGTCCTGGCATGTTTATTTTTCGTTTCGTTCTCACAGACCAGATCGCAGTATTTGATAGTTCAATGTTTTTACACAGGTTTCCTAACGACCATGTCTGACACGGTTCACGTATCATTGTATCCCACCAGACGGCGCTTCCGCACTCATCTGTGTACTTTCGCTTAAAGAACTATGGGATTTGTTTACAACCTACGGTGTCCTGTTAGGGCTATGTTACCATCGCATCTTACCATCGACCATCGACCTAGGTTGATGGTCGATGGTAAGATGCGATGGTCGATGATAAGATGCGATGGTAAGATGCTATGATCGATGGTAAGATGCGATGATAAGATTACCATCGACCATCGTATCTTACCATCGCATCTTACCATCGACCATCGCATCTTACCATTGTCTTACCATCGACCATCGCATCTTACCTTCGACCATCGACCATCGCATCTTACCATCGACCATCGATCATCGACTTATCAATTCTCATGCTGATCAAGATTTCACGTGTAAGGTAGAAAAATGTCTAGGTCGATGGTAAGATGCGATGGTAACATGCCCCTAACAGGACACCGTAACAACCGGACTAGTTCGACTGATTATCGAGTACGAAAAGGTGCCTTCATTTTTGTCTCACCTTTTCTAAGAAAAAAAGAGACATAGGTGTTGCTTACGGTGTCCTGTCTTACCTACACTTCTCAAAACTGCTAACTACACCGCTCACGTTTTGGGTTATATATATCAATGGGTTGAATGTTTTTCAATAAAATAAAAAGGAAATACCAATTCAATCATTTTTACATCATTTCATTTTATTTTTGTCATGGGCAATGCTAGAACTAAACCACAATAAGCAATTACAAACGACCCATGTAAACACTAAAGTCACACTTTTCCCATATCTACATGTAGATATGGGAAAAGTGTGACTTTAGTGTTTACATGGGTCGTTTGTAATTGCTTATTGTGGTTTAGTTCTAGCATTGCCCATGAAAAAAATAAAATGAAATGATGTAAAAATGATTGAATTGGTATTTCCTTTTTATTTTATTGAAAAACATTCAACCCATCGATATATATAACCCAAAACGTGAGCGGTGTAGTTAGCAGTTTTGAGAAGTGTAGGTCGATGGTCGATGGTAAGATGCGATGGTCGATGGTAAGATGCGATGGTAACACGTCCCTAACAGGACACCGTAGTTGCTTTTCGGCGGCGTCGACGGCGTCAACATTCAAGTTTTGCGTTTAGGTCACCTTCTCACAAATTGTATACACTAGAAATTTCAAACTTTGCTTATAGTTGTATCATGGGTGGTACATCGCAACGTGACAAAGCAAATGTGCAAGTGACCTTGAACCTCCAAACAAAGGGCAGATAACCTAATAATTGTTGCAGTTAGGTCACTTTTTCACAAACTGTATGCAGAAGACCTTTGAAACTTTGCTTGTAGTTGTATTTTGAGAGGTACATCGCAAAGTGACAAAGCAAATGTGGAAGTGACCTTGAGCCTCCAAGCAAAGGGCAGATAATTTAATAAATTTACCTTCAACTTTTGCGTTGAGGTCAATTTCGCGCAAACTGTATGCACTACACCTTTTAAATTTTGTTCATATTTGTATCTAGGGTGGTACATCGCAACGTGAGAAAGCAGATGTGGATGTGACCTTGACTCTCCAAGCAAAGGGCAGATAACCTTATAATATTTACCTTCAACTTTGGCGTTTAGGTCACTTTTTCGCAAACTGTATGTACTAAGATCTTTCAAACTTTGCTTATAATTGTATCTTGAGTGGTACATTGCAGCATGACAAAGCAAATGTGGATGTGACCTTCACCATCCAAGCAAAGGGCAGATAACATTAATTGTTACATTTATATCACTTTTTCATGAGCTATAATTATGCACTAGATGTTTTAAACCTAATTTATAGCTTAATCTTTGGAAGACAAAATATTCTATGATTTTGACATAGTTACGGTGTCCTGTTTGGGCCATGTTATCATCGCATCTTACCAACGAACATCGACCTAGGTCGATGGACGATGGTAAGATGCGATGGTCGATGGTAAGATGCGATGGTAAGATGCGATGATCGATGGTAAGATGAGATGGTAAGATGGTAGAAGCGATGGTAAGATGCGATGGTCGATTGTAAGATGCGATGGTCGATGGCAAGATGCGATGGACCATTGACCATCGCAACTTACCATCGACCATCGCATCTTACCATCGCATCTTACCATTGACCATCGTATCTTACCATCGACCATCGACCTAGACATTTTTCTACGGTAATCGTGAGATCTTGATTAGCATGAGAATTGATAAGTCGATGGTCCATGGTCGCTGGTAAGATGCGATGGTCGATGGTAAGATGCGATGGTCGATGGTAAGATGCGATGGTCGATGGTAAGATGCGATGGTAAGATGCGATGGTCGATGGTAAGATGCGATGGTCTATGGTAAGATGCGATGGTAAGATGCGATGGTCGATGGTATGATGCGATGATCGATGGTCCATCGCATCTTCCCATCGCATCTTACCATCAACCATCGCATCTTACCATCGACAATCTATGGTCGATGGTAAGATGCGATAGTAATATGGCCCTAAGATGCGATGGTCGATGGTAAGTTGCGAATATAAGATGCGATGGTAGGATGCGACGGTCGATGGTAAGATGCGATGGTCGATGGTCCATCGATCTTACCATCGACCATCGCATCTTACCATCGACCATCGCATCTTACCATCGCGTCTTACCATCGACCATCGCATCTTACCATCGACCATCGATGGTCGATGGTAAGATGCGATAGTAATATGGCCCTAACAGGACACCGTACATAATTGTGTCTTGGGTGGTGCATCTTTTTGGACGCATGGATTTCATCTATGACCTTGACCTACTTTTTGGAGCTGAACAATTTTTTTTATTTTTTTATTTATATTTTTTATTTTATTTTATTTATTTTTTTGATTGATTTATTGATTTTTTTAATTTTATTTTCTTTTAATATTTATAATATTTTTTATTGTTTCGTTTTATTTTTATTACTTTTTTTTTAAAAATTAATTTACAACCCATACATTTTTAAGCATCACTGACCTTTTTATTTTTATGTCCCGCCCCCATTAGGCGAGACATATGCATCCGCGGATTTCTTTTCTTTTTACAAAAATACCTACTTTTTGGAGCTGAACAATTTTTTTTCCTTTTTTTATTTTTATGATTATTATTTATTTTTTTTGATTGATATTGATTTTTTTTTTTTTTGATTTTTTTATTTTTGTAATATTTTTTTTATTGTTTCGAATAATTTTTTTTTTTTCAAATTAATGTGTGTTAACGCCGTGTTAGCAGGAAGCATTGCTGTGATTTTTAGATGTGCCTATTGCGTTTTTTTCCGGTTAGTTGATTTTGATTTTTGGCCCCTTGAGATTTTTACTTTCTAAACGCCTTGTTGGATTTCGACGAAGCTTGGCAGGAAGCATCGGTAAGATCATGATGTCTAGTTGTGCATATCGCACTTTTATTCCAGTTCGCTGATTTATGACGGAGTTATGGCCCTGTGACATTTTTACTTCAAATTTCTTGTCGGCGCTACTCCTCCTAAACGGCTTGTTGGATTTGTACAAAATTTGGCAGGAAGCCTCAGTATGATGTCTAGTAGTGCAAAAAGTGGTATATCAATGAAATCTTGGATAAGTTCGAAAACCAGGAAGATCTTGTTAGTAACGACAGAGTTATGGCCCTTGATTTGTGAAAAATGCTATATGATATTTTCCTTTGTTAAATCTGTAGTTACTACATTTTTCATCTGATCTTTACTATATTTGTTTAGAATGTTAATATAAACCCCCCACCCACCCCCCTCACCCACCCATCTTTAAGCATCATTGACCTTTTTATTTTTAGGTCCCGCCCCCATTAGGCGAGACATATGAATCCGCGGATTTCGTGTTTCTTGTTTTTACAAAAATATATTTGTCTTTACTATACATTGCTTCATTATTTAAAACAGTAAAAATTACAACTATTCACGATTTAGTGTCTTAAACATGTATATAGTAAAGTAAAATAGTCTCCACCTCTTTATACCGCTTACACGTGCCAAAGCATACAGGTCAGTGCGACGATAGTCACGTGACGGTGATACAATGATAATTAGTAGCTTTACTTCCAGATTTTTATTTCAGAGACATCCATTTGTGTATAAACCTTTTAAGCTTTGAGTTTCCAATGTTCTTTTCGCCCTTCAGAATTAATGTCCCACATAACATTTGAAATATACTTGGCATTTGATTTACGTGTATTTGAATACCTTTAGACTGTCTGTTTATAGTTTGTTGCATGTGACCTAAGTTTGCTGAATACTTTAATGTTGTCAATTTAAGGAAGATACATACTGAACAGGGAATCCCTTGGAAGCAACAAACACAACAAGAGAGAAAAGTAGCTGACTCGGTTTTATTGAGTCTGTTCATGAGAGGTAAAATAATGGGCAACACCTCTCACGCCAATTGGTTTTTATAAGTATTCGAGATGTCTGTTGAGCGTAAGTTTTGTGAGGGAAACGCATGTAACAATATTGCTTGCTGCTCGGCTGTTCAGTTGTTACCGGTATCAAAACATATTTTACCTATGGTCAACGGTTAACACATTTACTGCGAGTTTGTTTATTGTGGGACACAGTCCCTGTTGCAGTATCTTGTTTTGAATAAAAGTAAACGTGTTTAATCAGTTTATTAGTTTGTTTTATTGACAGCAGTTTAGACAATTCCATTATGTGGACTTGCCATAAGATACGTATTTCCTCCGGTATGAAACTACTGTTAATAGAAAAAACGTTTGCTATAGCTAAGGGTAAAAGAAATTGTGTTTGAATATTACTAATTGTTTGTGTGTACAGATATATATGTATCTCGTTTTAGTGATGTCTAATTTTAAAATAAGCATTAAACAGTTGATGAAACTTTAACTGAAGCATCTTTTAAAGAGTTTGAATAAGTCTGCTCCACTGCTACGTATTCTCAAGAACTACTGATCAGATTTCAATAATAAAAAAAACATCTAACATTAAACCCTTTATTCTAATGTAAATTTACATTGCTAAAAGCTGAGATTACATTCACAGTCGCTAATCTTTCAATCCAATTGGTATTGTATTATCATTAAGTTGTTTTTTGTTTATAACTACGATAATTTACCAATTCTTCATATTCTAACTATGATATTTTCCCAATTCCTCACATTCTAATCATGAAAAAACATTTTCTGTATAAGATAGAGGCTATGAAGAAAACTCTTCACCAATAAGAAACCGAAAGGGAGGGACCGTAGCGACCGACCGCGGTTTCTTAATAGTGACTATTTATCTTCATAGACTGTATCCGGCTTAGTATTTACGATAGGGTTTATCGATAGTCTCTATATAGGTCACACTCTAAACCTTGAAGAGGCCTGGTAGTAAATATTCATGAATAAATGGTGGAAGTATTTGAAATTCTAAGCCATCTGGTTGGTTTAAAAAGTAGAGTAAACACTAATTAGTGATCCATTACACACAATACTTGTTCATATGTCTATCATATTCATATTATAACATTATACAACACAGATGCCAAAATTAAAAACATGTTCATTTGTCTCATGATGACTAGTTTATCTAGTGCTCAAATCATTCATGATAAATGTGTTTTGATTGTTGACACTTACAAATAAAAATATTTTATTCATTCCCCTTACTGTGTTTCTATGTAACTGTTTTGACCGGCTTGTGATACGTTGCATCATTGACCGGCTTGTGATACTTTGTATCACTGACCGGCTTGTGATACTTTGTATCATTGACCGGCTTGTGATACTATGTATCATTGACCGGCTTGTGATAGTTTGTATCATTAACCGGCTTGTATCACTGTTTTTTGTCCTACTTATACGGGGATGTGTCCAGAGCATCATCTTATAGGGTTATATGTTTCTCAACGTATTCGTTTTTTTTATAGCTTGTAGCTGAGTTGAGGACTCAATATTCGTAACCTATGAATAACTAAAACACTACTCCGTCAGGGCCACCGTTACATAAACTTTGAAAAACTTTGCAAAACTTGTATTATCGTAACACTGATCTGCCTTTAAAATATAAAAGTAATTTAAAAAACTCTTTAGCCTCGGTCATCCGGCCCGCTTCTGATTTCTTCGTTACGCTATGCTATACGGATCCAGAACCAGGGCCTGGGGAAAATAGGACGTTTAAAATCGCCCTCTCGTTTTGGGCGATTTTGGTGAGATTTTTCGAGATTCAACGAGACTTTCAAAAACATGTTTTTAAGTTTTTAAGTTAATCTAATAATATTTTTTGGCATCAACAATTGACGTTGTACTTGTTTTTACAACATGACGTCACGCAAACGTCGACTTTATGAGCGTGAAAAAAACGCGCGAATAAATTGTGTTACTCGCTAGTGGGCGCTTTAATTGGCCTAATCTGCCCAGACCGATATCTGCAAGTAAGACATACGGTCTAGCTGGCCGAGACTAAAAACTCTTCTGCATAATCTGACTTCTATGGTGTCGTGATTTACAAACATCGTAAGATTCATGGTAACTCTCATGTAAACTTTATTAAACGAGTTAAACAAGTTTATGAAAAGAGGTTATGGCCCTATCAGGCACTCTATGTTTAGTGGCTGACCCGTTAACCACTGTGCGTTGCTCTTTGTATGTGCTATGACACGTCAGATTGTGGACCCTATATGATGACGTCTACCTAAATCCTTAGAGGACGGTAACATTTAATGTTTGTATCCAGTCTTGTATTGTAATGCATTAATGGTTTATTGGCTACTGCTAAGTCATTGAGTACTTGGTTTGTAGCTTTCTAGGCTTTGTTTACATTAGTATATACATGATCATCTTTGTGTTATACTTATATTGCCTATTACTGATGCCTAGGATATAGCCTGGCGGAGATTTCTAACGGGGTAAGATGGAGGTTGGTGCATCCTAGAACCTGGTTTAAACCCCCAGCGGTCTTTTTTCCACTGACCGTAACAAGGCCTTGTAACTGTCAGTGGAAAAAAGAATCAGAAACACGCAACGAAACAAACAACAATTTCAAGGATAAATAAAATGAAAGGTATTTGACATTTCAAACATAAAAGGTTTAACAATAGGGTGTTTCTGATTAACTGAGGTTCTTGAATGCTACATTTTCTGTTCGACTTTTGTATCTGCTTTTATCTTTTTTCACTCTGGGATACACAGAACAACCTAATGTACATGTAATACGCAATGCAGACTAAGAGAGAACGGAGAGTCACTTTCACTATTGTAATATATTAGCGATATTGTAATAGAAATAGCACATCGATTAGGATCATTGATCATCGTGACTTATTGTGGATTATATATGTTTCTCGTTCAGTTTTAGACACTAATTTCACGCACCCTTCGGGCTTGTTGAGTTAGAGATTATAACATTAAAATATTTTTATTTACACTGTCCCTTTTTTTTTGATGACAATAGGTTAAGAGCGAAGTTTGGTACACGCTAGAACCTAGTTTAAACAACCCCCAGTTACCTTTTTTTTGCCACAGACAGTTCCAAAGCGGTAGCCCTATTGTCAACCCTTTTGTGTTTGTGATGTCTTATCTTGCCTTTTTATTCACCTTTAAAGTTGTTCTTTGTTTCTGTGTGTTTTTGTATTTGACTGTCGTTATTGAATGCTACTTTCCCTGCTCGAATTTTACACTTTTACAATCAATGAATGATAGTATAAACGATAAATAACCACAAACTATGCCATTGTTCTAACGCTTTGGCGTTTCTCGGCGTCTATGTTATACTATAACATGACATAGCAACACATAAGACTTTCTACAGCCTTGACCGTACTTTAGTTTCATGTCATTATGTGTTTAAAAAGAGCTTGAAAGGAGACATTTTAAAATCGACGAACACGATAAATCACATTTTCTCAGACAGTAGTATCATAACTTGTTTCAGTTTTTGGAATTGCATTATTCACTGTCAGCCTAAATCATATTGTCGTCTGCAATGTATTTACAGTTCGATATACTTTGCAGTATTTGCTAAATGACACGCCGATGCATTGATTTGTCAGAAGGATTTATTCCATACAGTAACATGTCTAGAGCTATCCTCTAATTTGATTTTAAGAAAGTGTTGTCCCAGGTCTTATTAGGAAAATAAACATTTATTTGCGTAGATCGTGTATGCTTTTTTTAATGAGGAGCATTAGTCTTGAACTACCGTGGGTTTTTTTCTCAGTCGACGCAGAGCAGAAACTATGTGTAAAGTTTTGAACAAACAATTTTAAAGATGACTTAAAGGCAGGACACGACAACACGAACATAAAAGGGTTGACAATAGGGCTACTGACTTGGAACGGTCAATGACAAGAAGTGCCGCTATATTTGATATATTATCCACATTTAGATTGGGATGTTCCCGGGGCTACTTCTTATGGCGTCTAAGTTTTTCAACTTGTTCATTTTTCTAGAGCTTGTAGTCGAGTTGAGGACTAATATGGGAACCTTCGACTTATTCGAATTTTGCTGCTAAGAAGTAAACGAGATATTGCGAATAAAACGAAACTATATGAAATGCCATTCTTTTATACACTGATACATACTGCACAACATTCTAAGCAGTTTCCGTTTTTCTCTCAAACATCGAAAATGACGAACACAAGCAAGTGTGCTTTTGTTTACTGTTTTAAATACAATACATTTTAAATGACTGCCGTAATAAGGTACAACAACACGTGGAATATGCGGTTAACATGCACGTATTTTATGTGGATCACTAGCAAGTGATAAACTTGAATGTTAGAGCAAATATGTTCTGTTAAGTTTTACACATGGTTCGTAATTATCAGTTTCCCGAAACAGGCATCACCTATATTCTCGGTTTACGTTCCCATCCGATGAACGAGGTTAGGAAAGTGGACACACCACAATACCTAATGATTCCAATGAGGCTATAATTCAGAATCACCGGACTCATAGTCCGAACTATCTACTGAGCCACCTCGACATCTTTTTGTGAAAAACTATCATTGAACAAAAGTAGATATAAACTTCGAACAGGCAAAGTAGCATTCAAAGACTACAGTCAACCACAAACACACAAAGAAGCCAACAACAACTATAAATAAAATGAATAAAAGGCAAGATAATACATCACAAACAAACAAGGGTTGACAATAGGGCTACCGCCTTGAAACGGTCAGTGGAAAAAAAGACCGCTGTGGGTTAAACCAGGTTCTAGGGTGCACCAAACATCACTCTTACCCTATTGTCCCAATAAACGGGACAGTGTAAATAAAGATATCCCCGCCACGTTATATACTCTAACAAGCAAATCAGCGTTAAAAGGCAATATAAGTAAAACACATAAATGATCATGTATATATAATATAGAAAAAACAAAAGCCTAGAAAGTCACAAAGTAAGTACTCAAAGACTTGGCAGAGGCCAGCGCAATAAGAGAACAAACCGTTAAGGGTACGACAAACACAATTAAAGACAATTCTAACACGACCTGCGCTGTCTTTCATATACACAAAGAAGAGAGACAACTGTATGATATTCTGTGATAAAACACGGCTGTTGCATTAATTCCCCGCGTTTATTTCATCCTTTGGAAGCGCCACGTTACATAACGTCACTTGATAAATATACGTCACGAAGACAAACTCAACAGTAATTTTAATGAAATGTTAATTACAACAAACTTGCCATGTTCCCAAACCTTGCACACCCCCATAAACCCATTATATGAATCAGTATATATAACATTAATAAGCATCTTGAACAAGCTGAGAACATTTTGACGTCATACAGCGCAAGCTATATGATGTAAGCAATGACTTAATTGTTTTTCATGCAATTACTTGTGTATTTAAACATACTGTACCGCGCAGAATTTTGCATACGGGGGGCCCAATGGAACAGCCTGTAGACATAACAGCCTGATTACCTTGACATCCGATATAATATATAGTGCCCCCACAATAGCTAACGCACTCGTGATTTAATTACTACGCATCCGAACTCCTAACTGTATTTTATTTACCGATAAAATACCGGTACGTATTTATTATGTCGATTCTAACACAACAATAACCCCGTTGTTTACGCTATTGTTGTCGGCACTATATATTATCTCGAAGGTCAAGGTAAACAGGCTTCCATGTGTAGGCCTACATGTTTTTCCACTGGGCGCCCCCGTATGCAAAGTTCAGCGTTTCAATACACTAGTAGTCACGTGACAAACAATTAAGTAATTGCTTACTTCATATAGCTTGCGATGTATGACGTCAAACGTTCTCAGCTTGTTCAAGATGCTTATTAATGTTATATGTACTGATGCATATTATGGGTTTATATCGGGGTGTGCACGGCTTGGGAGCATGGCACATTTGTTATAGTTAACATTTCATTAAAATTACTGTTGAGTTTGTCTTCGTGACGTATATTTACCAAGTGACGTCATGTAACGCGTCGCTTCCAACGGATGAAATAGACGCGAGGAATTAATGGATCAGCTGTATTTTATCGTAGAATAACATACAGCTGTCTCTCTTCTTTGTGTATATGAAAGACTGCGGAGGTCGTGTTAGAATATTTCTTAAACATCAAACGTTATCGTCCTGTAAGGATTTAGGTAGACCTCATCATAGGGTGTTTAACTATTGTGTTCGTTATTTATATACAGTTAAAATAGTTTTCCACTCATAAATAGTTAACATTGCACTCACCCCTGGAAGTTAACAGCGATTACTTATAAACGTAGTATTTACAAACTGTATTAAAGTTCTCCGGCCATGTTTTGTTTCATGAACATGTTTATTTTATTTAAATCGAAATCAATACACAACAACAGATATTTAAATTTCACACATTGAAATATCTGTGACAAGCGAGACTAAGATTTTATTTAATGACGTAGAACACTTTGAACAGGTAAATTAATCCACAGGTGAATGTATTTATTAATTATCTGGCAATAGTTGTACAACTATACAATTCAGATTTACCTCATTTCCCCGTGCAGTCATGCAGTGGTAAAAGTAGTATCTACGTCATGCAAATACCACTTATTTTTACATACAACTTAGTAGCGGTTATAAATCTATGTTTTCCTCCGGGACTATCAAGAAATGGTAATTTGATGTTTAAGAGTTAAATTTGTTAATTGATCATACTACATACTACTGGCCATTCATCTTTAAGTATGATATATAATATCCAGAAACAAGTTCCACTTGAACTGTAATATCAGATTTGCGTAAAGACAATACTCCGAAGGAAGTGAGACGGTTATTACAACAGCGTTTACTTTTGATTTTCTTAACAGTGTTTGCAATATATACATTTTAAACTCCTATGTAAATTTGTATACAACACCATTGAAACATGTGAAAATAGGATATGAAAATCATGTTCAAAATTTGAAAACATAGACGGTCAACATCATTTATTTTCAACTCTGTTTACAGACCTTTGAATAGAATATGTACATATAATGTTCTCAACTCCGTTGACGTGTTTGAACATCGTCTATACATAATATTTGTTAACATTTGTACAACACCGTTGACACTTTTGAACATAGTATACTTATATAATTTTTTTCAACTCTGTTGACACTTTTGAATAAGTATGTAAACATCATTTTTCAACTCTGTTTATACTTTTGAATGTAGTATGTAAAGATCATTTGTTCAACACCGTTGACACTTTTGAATTGAATTGAATTGGGGTTTTAAGGCGCACCAACAGATAAAAGGTTATATATGGCGCCTAACAGGAATGAACATGCCAAGCTCATCCTCCATGTACATCGAGATAAAATATGGAGAACGGGCCTAGAACCTTCTCACCCTGAACTGAAGAGTTGCTGCAAATTCTATAGTAGACACTCCATTTACGCTGGAGCCACGTTATAGTTTTTCTGCCACTGCTCTAGTGATATGAGCGAAAAATGCAGGGGTCATGATGAAGACCTTTAATGAGCATGAACAAAAAATGATAACCACTCTGCCTTCCCCTCCAACGGGATCTGCAGTGGCCCTATTCTTTGCCCCGTAACCAAACGGGGCCCCCGGAACCACACGGGGCATATTTACTTGTTGTAAAAAAAATTGTACTGAAACTATTATTTTGGATACTCCTTAGGAACTGGTGCAATCCGCCGTTCAAGTCACAGAAAGTTTGTCATGTGAAGTAAACAGTATAGTATTTGTGTTTCATTGTGAACATTTCCCACGATGTTAAGATGTGTTTTGGTGAAAACGAAATGTTAAAACCTATTGTTTTGTTTTAATTATTCGGTTTTATAGTAAAAATGCGTATGCAATAAAGAGGTTATTTTATTTGTATTGGGATGCACTCGTTTTTGCGACTATTGGTGGCGCAAAATTAGTACAAGGAAGAACTCTTGCATATATCCCAATACAATTAAAATAACCTATAAATACATAGTACTTTAGATTTTAAATACAAGTGCGTTGACTCATTCTAAACAAAGTAATGCACGTACTAGTCGATGAATGGAAGAATGTGTAAATGTGTCATCTGTTTTCGCGGTTGATAAAATATTGAATATTATATACAGTGTGTTGATACAATATCCATATACAAGTCAGAACGTATATTATACAGGTACAACAACATTTACACTTTTGAACATGGTCTAGACAAATAATGTATGTTTTTTAATCACATACTTGCCTATAAAAACATTGGGCTTGAATATACGATACGCCATAGACCTAGGTAATCATATCAACCAGGATTTAGTTGCCGGGCAATAAAGCTTTTCACACGGGTGAAATAAAGGGCAAACAATGTCATATCACGGAATTAACCGAATGTTATATCTGAGTTTGCCGGAGTGAGGCGGAAATTACCGATTAGTTACGGTTTATCCGTGCGTTTCATTTGTTGATTATATCCTGTTTTCGCGCCATATTATTGGCTATAGAATCATTATCATGGATGAAATAATCACTTATGACCATTCAGGTTCTTAATTAGACAATTTCTAATTCAATGGCATTCATTTTTTAAATCCAGCTTCGGAAAAAACAAATGTCGTGTAGATCTACACTTACGCGACAGACCTGAACACGTTAAAATGGGATTGGATCTATTAATAACACTTCTTTGTTCTCCCTACTCGTTTAAACATATTCTGTAAATTGTAAATTTGATCTAACGCGGCGTCCAGTTAGTTTTTCTACATAACTTGCATGTGTTCAATCAGTACTATTAATTAAAAGACTAGTATAACGCATTTATGTTTTCCATATCTCTAAAAATTGAATAGGTTTAAAGTTAAAATGAATAAATATTTCGCCACGTTAATACTACAAATGTCAAGATTGCCGTGTGTCATTTAAGATTGCCGTGCATTCCTTTAAAAGATAAAGAAAATATCATAGTGAATCGGGAAAAGGCCATCGGACAACGTTTAATAGTAAAACAGAGTATGTTTTCAGTTGCTTTCATACATCAGTGATAATGCGACTTATAGCTGAGACTGTATAGTGGTGGCACTTGTATCCTCACACAATGGTCTCAAGCACGGCTCTGAGCTATCTCTCATCGAATGCACGATATTTGTACGCTGTGAAACTGAATTGTTAGAATTTAAACTTTGAGTGTTGTTGAACATCGTTGATCGAGACATGCCGTCCCAGCAGATACGTCTCCCTGATCGTTTGATTTGTGAAGCCACCTGAAGCATAACATAAAGCTGTTATAGTTATGATTAATGGAGGTAAGCAAAACTTGTACATAAGGTGACTTTCTCGAGGACCTTTAGTTTAATTTAAACATATTTCTTTTACATCGATTGTGAAACAAGTTCTTGCAACTTATATTAATCACTGTCGACGGCTTCCTGGGTAGAACCAGTACTAAGCAATGTGGATTAATTATCTTGCTCAAGGATATAGTGCATAGCCATAGCGACGATCTTTCGATCTGGAGTGCAAAGCTCTACCACTAGACCACGCACTCCACTGAATCCAGGACCTTTAAATTTGTGAAGCCACCTGAATCATATATTAACGATGGAACATGATAGTCTGAAGGGAAGAAAGCAAATCTTACATTTATAGTGCTATAGTCATTCTATCATATACATACAATTGCACACAGGAAGTATGTTTGCCAATCGAGTCCTGCATTTATTGAAAAGAGTCATATAGTACAAACCCAATCGCGTTCAGTTACCCCAAATAAATGCAGAAAGAACGCTAAACGAATGCTGAACGAACGGAATCTGAACTCAGAATGAACGCAGAACGAACGCAGAATGAACGTTATACGATCTATATTTTAAAAATGCATTCGTTTCGTTCGTTGCGTTCGTTTTCGGCGTTTACCGTTTTAAAAAATCAACGATCGTTTTGTTCATTGTGTTCGTTTTCAGCGTTTATCGTTTTAAAAAATGAACGATGAATTTATTTTTCAAAACGCTAAACGCTCAAAACGAACAAAGCGAACGAAACGAACGCAAATGTATTTCGCTTTTTCGGATAACTCTAGTAATATCCTTTTGAGTTGATATTTAAAATCTCCATTTAAATGAAGAACGTTTTTCAGTTTTTAATATAAATATAGATATAAAAATTGAATAGGAAAGGCAGCATTCAAGGACGACAGTCAACCACAAACACACACAGAAACAAAGAACAAATGTAAAGATGAATGAAAGGCCAAATAAGACATCACAAACACAAA
Organism: Cyrtodaria siliqua; assembly: GCA_037043455.1. Classification (NCBI taxonomy): domain Eukaryota; kingdom Metazoa; phylum Mollusca; class Bivalvia; order Adapedonta; family Hiatellidae; genus Cyrtodaria; species Cyrtodaria siliqua. The sequence continues at coordinate 41,395 of JAWPHD010010002.1, forward strand.
AGGGTTGACAATAGGGCTACCGTCTTGGAACGGTCAGTGACAAACACGGGCGCTGGTGAGGGGGGGGGGGGGGGGTGTGTGTGTGTTTAAACCAGGTTCTAGGGTGCCCCAAACCTCACACTTACCCTACTGTCATCACAACAAAACGGGACAGTGTAAATAAAGAAATCACCACCATGAACTATTCTCTAACCAACAAGGCAGCATTAATAGGCAATATAAGTAAAACACACAGATGCTCGAGTATATATAAATACAAACAATCATTAGCCTAGAAAGCCACAAAGAAAGTACTTAATGACTAGGCAGAGGCCAGAGCAACAAGAGAATAAACCATTTAGGGCACGACCCGACAAGATTGCAGACAGACATCAAACGTCCCCGTCCATTTGGGCTTTAGGTAGAGACGTCATCATAGGGTTCGCAGCCTGACCAGTTATCGCACAATTAAAGAGGCAAGCATAGTGGCGAATTGTAAAGGTGTCCACTACCAAGCATGCAGTGCGTTGCACAATGAAAAAAAGTTTGAAAGTGATCATGACCATGGATATTACGAAGTTTGTAAATCACATCACCATAGAAGTCAGGTTGTGATAGTCATTGTCACAGAAGAGGTCTTAATTTACTTTTATATTTGGAAAGAATAGCAGGGTTACGATAATAGAATTTTGCAAAGGCTTTACGAAGTTTATGGTAACGTTAGCCCTGATAGAGTAGCTTTTTAGTTATACAAAGATTACGAATATTAAAGTCCTCAACTCGAGTACAAGCCTCTAGAAAAACGAATAGGTTATAATTAACAATATCAAAATAAATTAAAATCATCTCTCTTATCATAGATTTGGCTAATTATTTCACCATTTTCAATAGAGAGATGTAAATCGAGAAAACAAAAGTTTATATCAGAAATATTATCTTTGTTATGTTGAAGTTTTTTAGGATATAATTTATTAACCATAGCAGAAAAGAACTGGTTGTCAATGTTCAATATGTCATCCAGATATCGAGAGGTGTCATTAAAGGCTTCAATAACATCTGCCTCGGTATCTGGTGAAAGACTCAACTTGAAATCTCTTTCATAGCAATATAAAATATCTGAGACAAGGGGTGCACAGTTCGGTGCACAGTTCGTACCCATAGAGATACCAACACTTTGTCTATAAACGGTAGTTCCATACCTGACAAAAATAGTATCTAATAGACAAATAAGTGGTTCTCAAACTTCATGGCATGTCCACATAGTGTAAGTGTCCAAATTGCCGCTAGTAAAACACGTAAAACACGTAAAACACGTTTTAATATTGTAACAGGCCAAAAAGCTTGTCTTTGATAAGGTGGTGTGGTAAAGTTGTATATAATGTAGAAAAAGCATAAGTACTTATAGATGAAGCTTGACGTTTATTGCACATTGTATCAAGAACGTTGCACGAATTTTTAATAGAACAAAATAAATAAATCCCATAGTTTTCATAAGCTTTAGCACAATATTGTTTTACGTAATCTTTGCATCTTATAATTAACTCTCATGCACAGACTCTATAAAACCGAGTCTGCTCCTTTTCTCTCTTGTTTGCGTTTGTTGTTTCCATCACCTTTTCAGTATTTATTATTATGAAATGCCTGGATTCCCGATTTTAAATTACGAATGAAAAGCTAGGTCAAGGTGGAAGTAGGGAGTGGTTAGACGTATGGAAGGTACTACGGGTATCTAAGATGGTAAAATAGTATTTTCCAAGTAGAAAGGGAGTTAGGGTCAGCATGTTCTCTACGGCACCATTTAATAACAAAATCATCAATGGATAGGGCGATTTGACAACGGCATGCATTAAAATCAATCACAGAAGTCAATCTATGCTTCGGACCTTTAAAAAACAAATGCCGAATACGTTTATCTGTAATATCAAAATTACCAGTAATGACATGACCGGCCGGAGCCTAGCAAAATTTAGATGTTCTACATTCGCATTCCTTAGGCGTGTTTTTCACTATATCAATGTCAGACACTATTTTGTTGTAGTTGAAGATCATATTTCTAATAGTGTTTTTGTACTGATAACAAATTATAGGATTTTCGGATTTTTTGAAATATTTAGGAATAGAATCAACAATACGATTATCTCGATAAATACTTGGTATATCAATAAAAGCAATGCCCTTATTAACATGATTAAGATAAATAATTTTTAGAAAATATCTGACGTGATCAGACTCCTTGTCAATTTATGGTCTGAGAACATGATGCGTATAGCTTTGAATTATGAAAGCAGTGTTATACAAAGCATCTGTTGAAAGAATGAAAACTGTGTCTGCTTCCTCGTCAATCGGCTTAAGTGAAGAAATGGAAAGAGAGGTGAGACAAGAAAACATCGAGTGCTTTCCAGACAGTTTAAAAAAATAATATGTGATTTCCGTTTGATTAACAAATAATGGCAAGCAAATGCTTCTGTTAGCATTGCACTTATTTATAGAAGGAAACACTCTGCGACTAGATTGAATTAAACGATGTCTGAATGGAGACGTCGTGTGATATTTTCTCAAAACAGTTGATCCAAGAGGTGTTAATGAATCTAATGAGCCGTTATTAAAAATCCTGGTAAAATTATTGGAAGGAACAGGGAATGAGGCTGCCTAATGAATATTTAAAGGTGTAAGACGTACAAATGACTTAGATCTAAGAAATGTAGAGTTATTATGTGGGATTTGTATATATTTGGACCGAAGAGGAGAAATATTTATTTTAAAAGTTTTCGTTAAAAGACATGAAAGACTCATGTAAATTTAAATGTAATACCATTCTGTGAAAAGCAAAATAAGGGCCAATTAGTAATTATTATCAAAGATCCGTTATTAATAATAGACGGATGGTTAATAGGGGTCCGAAACTCAACACAAGTGTCTAATTCAAGATCACAAGGAAAATTTAAGGAAAATCCTATTATCCTATTAAAATCGGCCAAAATGTCGGTGAACACAAAATCTTCAACATGGTATAAGTAACACATGTGTTTCAGAATGAAACTGGATCTATGAAAGTCATAGAATCCCTGTGGGATGTAAAAATAACAATATTGATTGGATGTACGGGGACACTTTTTACGACCGCCACGCGGCACAAACAACACTATTGTGATAATAAAAATAAGTATAAAAGTCGAACAGGAAATGCAGCTTTCACAGAACACAGTAAACCCCAAAACACGCAAAAGGATAAACATGAATGGCAATGTTAAAAAAGAATAAAGGCATAGACGTTAAACCATAACACGTTATATATAAAACATTGCCAGAATGTTTGGATTCAAGTTTTAGCAGAGGACAGTTGAAATTTGGCGGCTAAAGGTTTAAGTCATTCACTAACAAATAAAACACGTGAATGTTTGAGGTACTTACCTCCCCGTTACAAAAGCAAAAAATAAGAGCCACGAAAAATCCCTGAAAGTAAAGAAATCAATTCGTAAATATGTTTCATTGCACGACTGGCAGCAGATATAATATAAAAAGTGGTATTTTCAGTAATAATTGTTTTTTTGCAAAAAACGAAACAGAAAGGTTCTTATAGCTTGACGTAAACATACTACCTTTCGTTTTAACTTATTCATTTTACATTTACATCGATTGAAACGAAAGTCTATGAACTTATTTTAATCACTCTCGATGTCCTCCTGGGTAGAACCAGTACTAAACAACTGCAGATAAAGTGACTTGTTCAAGGACACAGCACATATGTTCAGGGCAGGGGTCGAACCCATGACTTTTCAATCGTGATCCAACTCTCTACCACCAGACCATCAACATGTGTACTACCTTTACACATGGGACATGATATAAATTATAAGGAAAATTTTGTATAACACCGTTCTTATTATTTAACTTCTGACCTAGATTCTTAAGTGGGTCTAAAGCGGTTATTTGATAGTTATGGTACGAGTTGAATGTACCCTGTATACATGAATGGTACATTATATGCTAGCCATGTACTTCTATGCGGCATAGCCCTAATGATATGAAGAAAATATAAACAAAAATGGATAAGGTCCTTCATGTGAAACGTTATTTTTTGAATTTTTAAAAGGACAGATAGCAATCATGAATTAGTTTTCAAACATTGAAATTATTGTCTCGATTTATTCATGCAGTATCATTTTGACTTTAAACCTGCTTACATATAATTAAATACAATTTTGAGTTTTTATTAGTTCGTCGTATTCTACCATAGGTTTAAATATATTATTGGTGCAATATAATCAACAGTTAATCATATGCAAAAGCAAGTTGCTTTATACTATTCTCATAATTAGTATTATTGATTAAACAAATGCAAGTTATGTATGAAACCGAAAGGGACGCCGTGAGTTTTTTAAAACAAAAATCAAGATTGCCGCGTGTCCCCTTTTTGATGTCAATTAGATATTTTGTAAAAATAAAAGCTGTATTTGCTAAGTAGTCGAATGTAGTAACACACACAATCCTCCATTCTAGGCATGTTCATGTATTGGCAGACATGTTATCAGTTTGTGGTGTATGCGCATTAGAAGTATAAACAGTCAAACCTGTGAATTAGATATCACTTCCGAGAAACGTTCATAATGCAGCGCCCCTGGTGTTTCATGTGGAATTCTATAAATAGTAACAACTAGCTGGATGCCAAACAGTGGAATGAGAACAAATGTTGCCTTCAGTGCACGTCTGTAAAACAAAATGAGAAAGTTTTAGATTGCATAAACCACAGACATATTAATAAAATTAGGTCTATGCATAAACACACATAATTTATTATCTTCACCGCAATCCTGTAAACGTGTAAGAAGCACTAGCCTGAACAGCAACACGGATCTTAGGTGCAGTGTATATGTTACTAAATCAGAACAAATAAACATCAGTTCTATTTTTTGCAAGTCAGTACCACAGTTTTAGAGAAAGAGACAACTTTCAGTTGAACCATTGGCAATTAGATATACACATCTATTTTCTTTAGGTGGTTTTTATTTATATATTTGCCTATTTTTATATGCTGGGAATGAGCTCTTAAAAGGAATTAAGTTACAGTTGATTTGTTTGTAATCCAAGTTCAGTATTAGTTAACATGGTATATAGCTTTTGTGGGGGATTTTCACTAAAAGCTTTAAGTATTTTATCCTTATTAATGTGTGTCAGATCTAAGGCTAATTTAACTGATCGATATGATTTGTGAAGTCGTTTCCCAGGTGCATAGGTCTATGAGATAATGTCATTTCTAGCTATCCTTAATGTCCATAAGCATAGTTTAACGGCATTTAAAAATATATTGAAGAGATTTGGACTTAGGCAGCCTGCGTCATACTTTCATCATTTTGCATTAGTTAATGCAATATCACAGTATATTTTATTGTACACGCATCCAAATATGTGTGCGGGTCCATTTGATAACACCAATATAAATATTTCTGCTTATGTTTTCCAGACTGAACCAACATCTTTTGAAAAAAAATAAACTTTTGGCAAATTGAATGTGATAATTAATATTTATTTATGATGGCGAGTTGTTCGTCGTCCGTCATCCGTCCGTTAACTTTTACCTCGTTATGGCAATAGGGCCTTCATTTTTCATCCGATCTTCACCAAACTTCAATAGATTTTTAATATCAATAAAAGCTCGGACAAGTTGTTCGTAAACGAGCCAGATCGGACTAGTAACAGCGGAGTTATGGCCATTGATTTAGTAGAAAATGCTTTACTTTGCCCCGGTAAGACGATAGGGCGTTCATTTTTCATCCAATCTTTACCAAATTTTAACAGATTGTTAATGTGAAAAAAGAGTATGATAATGGACCTTTGGAAACGGCCGAAAACGACACATACAAAATAATGCAGTCTCGGTTTGATTGAGACTGTTCATGAGCGGTAGTGAAATATGCTAGCTACCGCTCACGCCCTCTAGCCCTGGGTTGAGCAGAACTCAATATTAATAAAATCAATAGTACAAATTTTAACCATCCCGAAGATGGCATGCATATGGCGGTGGACATGGAGATTAATCTCCCCCATGTCGTACGGCGTATGGTCCCAGTATCTAATACAAATATATGCCCCGAAGAGCGAAATAAACATCATGGAATTTAGTTGGGAGCAGCGGTTATGAAGCCTGCATATCACAAGTAAGTCAAAAGACAAAATTTAAAAGGAGACAAGATATCCTATGAGTGGTTAAACAATACCCAGAGCCTTTAATCTGCCGGAGTAGTGGAACCACTGTATCGAAAATTAAGTAAGAAAACAAAAAAAATGAAAAAGTACCACCGATAATTAAATATAAGTATCGGGCTCAGCGATCTCCAAAGCTCGGACAAGTTCGAAAACCAAATTTTGCCTCGTTAATTCTTTTTTCTTTTTTTTTAAATATATATATATTTTTTAATATATATATATATATATATTTTAATTACTTCTTTTTCTTTTTTCTTTTTCTTCTTTTGTTAACGCCGTGTTAGCAGGAAGCATTGCTATGATTTCTAGTTGTGTCTTTTGCGTTTTTTTCCGGTTCGTTGATTTTTGATGGAGTTACTTTTTTACTTTTAAATTTCTTGTCAGCGCTACTCCTCTTAAACATGTTAAACGCCTTGTTGGATTTCAATGAAACTTGGCAGGAAACATCGGTAAGCTGTCTAGTTGTGCATTTTGCGCTTTTATTCCAGTTCGCTGATTTATGACGGAGTTATGGCCCTTTGACATTTTTACTTTAAATTTCTTGTCGGCGCTACTCCTCCTAAACGGCTTGTTGGATTTCTACGAAAGTTGGCAGGAAGCCTCAGTATGATGTCTAGTTGAGCAAAGCGCGGTATATCAATGAAATCTTGGACAAGTTCGAAAACCAGCTAGTTCTTGTTAGTAACGACAAAGTTATGGCTTTAGGTTTGCTGAAAAATGCTATATTATATGTTCCTTTGTTTCATTCATAGAAGAAATGGGACAAATTAAAAAATACCCATGCCGGACTAGGCAAAGTAGACTTATTGCCCATGATTGCAAGGTGAGCGATCTACGGCCATCCTAGCCCTGTTCTTTTTGCAATGTTTTAAAAGATGTCCTGATGGGAATTTTATGTCGACAATCCTTGATATAAGAGCCGTTTAAGCCAGTACAGCGTCCACAGGCCCTCTTGGGCCGTTTGTTTAAAATAATTTGGTATGTTGTCTAAAAAATCTTACCTAACGGCTCCCATGTGATATTTTACATCACGGGTTTGCAGTTTAAGAAATTCCCTTTAGTAAAACGTTTACAGATTGATACTGCCTAGTTTGTTGCAGGATATCCAAGTGGGAATTAATATATTTACACTGTCCCATTTGATTGCAATGACACGAGGGTAAGATTGAAAATTGGTGCACCCACAAACCGAGTTTAAATCACCAACGGCCTTACCTTTATTGTCAAATCTGTTATTGTGGTGTCTTAGTCTTTACTTTCAAATGTATGTATAAGCTGTTTAAAATGCATGTTTTTTAATGTCTTTATTCTTTGGAAAGTATATTTCCTGTCCTGTTTTAAACCTCAGTGACATAGATGGTAGAGATGTTGCGTTTGGAATATGCTCGCCTCTCTGCACTGCGGGTTCGAATGTCACTTGGAGGTCGACTTGTAAGAGAGAGAAGGTTCGATTCCTACGGATGATAGCGGGAGGAATATAGCAATAAATCTACCCAGGAAACAGGGGATGTTCTGCCTACACCACGAAAAAGTGGAGCACCCTATATAGCATAAAATGTACTTCCAAGTTCGTATCTCGCTGTACAAAACACAAATAAACAAATGTAAGATATATTCTATTTTATCGGAGACAGAACATAGTCAGAGAATGAGAACATATTTAACGACAGGTATTGTAAGCAAATTTTTCTTGCATGGATGATTGAAGGCCAGATCAAGATAAAAGCCGCGCGCTTATATCAACAATGATAGTTGCATGACGTCATTGTGTAGATAAGCATGTAAAACGTTAATAGTTGGCGACGTCAATGCGTAATCTCATTAAAAATACAGGCATATTTACGGTGTCATTGGTCAGTTGGTCAGTTGGTGTTTTGTTACGTTGATGGTTGTCTTAAATATAGGTCTGTCATTTTTTTTTTTGGATTTGGAATGTGATTTTGTTTATCGATATTTGTTTAACTTGTATCCTGTGTGTTTCTATCAAAAGTTTGAGACCCATTCATTGGAGCATCAAACATACAATTAATGTCTTGATTGTCTGCTTCAAAAATGTCCTGTATATGTTCTATATCTATACATATTTTCTTTTTATATAAATATTCCATTATTGTGAAGTCATTCTTTTTTTTTATCTTTCAATTAGAATTGAGTTCATATATATATCTACAGAGTTTTCAGTATCAAAGAAGTGAATGATTGTTATGAATATCCATTTCAGGATGAAGTTATATAAATATATTTTAAGATATACGGGAAGACTAAAACTGCCAAGAGTGAGTTCGATATTATAAGATTACGAATTGTTTCTAAGGCAGTGAAACTCTGCAGATATGCCAACTTTATAGCGCAATGTTCCGATAATTGTATACAGTCAAACGGTCTAGGTGACTGGCGACGGGCGATTCAAATTACGACGCGAGATATTCACACGTAGTAATTTACGCTATACTCTAATTACGGTGCGAGAAATTCACATACAGTAATTTAAGCTATATAGAAAATGAAAGACAATCTAAGGCAAAATGTGGATCCCGCTTTACTTTAAAGAATGAATTATAAATTGGTCTCGGATGTATATTGACTGGAATGATTAATAATTCATTGATTTAGTGTAGATCCCTACAGTGGGCACGAACTTCCGATCTCTCCAGTAGAAGTTTCCAGCACCGGTGAGTTCGAGTCAATAAATACTGGAAACTTAAGGTGATCCCTTGGAAGCAACAATCACAAACAAGAGATAAAAGTAGCAGACTCGGTTTTATTGAGTCTGTTCAGATAATGTTAAGTGCAACACCTCTCACACCTACTAGCAGCGGCTTAAGCGATATTCTACTTTAAAGCCATAAATATTGGACTCGATGATCCCATAGGACCAGTAAGTAAAAACATAACTGATCTGTAGTCGGGGCACCCTTTTACGGCCGCCACACAGCAATAAACAAACGCTAGTGTGAATGTCAATAAATACTGAAAAGGGGATCCCTTGGACACAACAAACACAAACAAGAGATAAAAGTAGCTGACTCGTTTTTTTCAGTCTGTTCATGAGGGGTAATGTAAGTGCAACACCTCTCACGGTTCCTAGCACCGGCTTAAGCGATATTCTACTTTAAAACCACACATATTATGCTTGATGATCCCATAGGACCAGTAAGTAATAACACTACTGATTTGCAGTCGGGGCGACTTTTTACGGCCGCCACACAGCACTACCCAAACGCTAGTGTGAATATCAATAAATACTGAACAGCCTTTCATCTGTAATACACACTAACTTTAAATACGCGCTGCAATGAATACAATTAAACTATCTTCAACACTACAAACAAACTTCAACCTAGAGGCTAGTTAACCCCAGAACCTTATTTTAAACCCAGCGGCTATTTTACGACTGACCGTTCCAAGACGATAGTCCTCTTGTCAACCACCATGTTATGTAATGCCATATACATTTTATTCATCTATTTCTTTACGTGTTTTTGGTTGACTGTGGTCAATGAATACTATATTTCCTGTTCGAAATTTATATCTACTTGTAAGATTAGTTATACTGAACCTACTGTTCGGGGCACTTGTTTCAGCCAAAGAGTTTTCAGCAATTACATGAGCAATTTCAATACTGTTTAAATAAATTATATATCATTGGAACAGGCGTGGCGCAGTCGGTAGCGCGGCGGATTTGTAACCGGAGGCCTCGGGTTCAATCCTCCGTGGTGCCACTGAGTTTCGTCCTTGTGTTCTTGGGCAAGACACGTCGGATGGGGACGTAAACCTTAGCCTCGTCCGTCGGATGGGGACGTAAACCGGGCGGTCCCGTGTATCGGTCTATCCTCCGATATCATAGGAATCTATCCGATAATAAGAGTAGGGCACGCTTCCCTGATTCCTATGTATCCTTCCCCTATCTCTGGGGCGGCTCTAAATAACCTATACTGTGTTGATGAGCAACAATCAATTCACATCATTGGAAGATGTAAATAAAATTGAAAATCGGTTGAGAAATAAATATTATATATAGCCAAAATATTTATTTTTTTCATGGTTTTTTTCTCATGTAAATTCCTTCTTGCCGGGTCAGCAGAAAATTAAGAGATCTCACATAACTTCAGTTAGCCTTAATATTTTGCTATAAAACTTTCAGAGTATCTTAATCGTTGCTAAATTTGCAATTTATAGGCTCCGTTCATGAACGATTATCTTATTAAACATATTTGCAATGGTTTGCCTTATTAAGTCAAGTTCGGTTCTAAAGAAACGGCCACATGGCTAACACAAAGTCCATAATCTTTTCAGTTGCCCCCATTCCTGCATCTATTTTTCCTTCTCTTATATCAGCAGAAACCAACAGAACTTCGGGATTTTTAAAAAAAAAAAGGAAGCTTATACGCTGGTATGTCAACGGTAGACGCTGCGTGATTCCATGTCGCAACTAAAACTTGCTAGCATATTTCACTACCGCTCATGAACAGTCTCAATCAAACCGAGACTGCAATATTTCGTATGTGTCGTGCTCGGCCGTTTCCAAAGGTCCATTATCATACTCTTTTACATATTAAATATATTTACATAATTCGTAATTTGGAAGCTTATAAGCTGGTGGTTTAACGGGTGGCGCTGCGTGGCTCCATGTCGCAACTAAAACTTACATATCAAATATATTTACATAATTCTTAAGCCTGCATAAAAGCCTGTCCCATTTCAACATGTCATATAATGCTTTTTGTTTAAGGACAGCATACTCTTTATGTTGAAATTGTAATGTTGAGAAATATAAATGTTGGGGTAAAACCACCACATACAAAATAATATTGATTAGTTTACTTATTTTTAAATTGGACTAATTCCATTGACAGACAGAGAAATGTGTTTAAACCTAAAATCGCAACAACATCCGCTAAACACCTCTTGAATTGTGTCGTTGTTGTTGTACGGCACATCAATACATTACTCAATTTATTTAGAGTTGCATCAGGTGGTCCTGCCTTAATTCCATTAATTAATGGGAAAGCTCATTTAGCAGGATTTTATAACGGATATATCGATAATTAAACACCTTTAAAAACACTGTTACTGACAAAATGCAATAACCTGTTGCACTGTTATACGTTTGCTGCGATAAATAGATCACACCGTGCTTGACGTCAAAAAGCAGTAAATATACTCAAGAAAACAAAGAAGGTCATACCCTTGAACAACTCTTTAAATGATGACGTCTCATACACTTATGACGTGTCTTTATTGCAAGAAAAACATATCAGAAAAAAAGTGGAAACAATATATTTTATGAAAGTATTGTTTCTGAGTTTAACATTATTTAATTAGTGTTTATTGTATACAACTCAATAGGATGTCATGAAGAAACAACAATATGGCGGCGTCCTTGTCAATCGTAACATTCTTTAAAAAAACAAAAAACAACAACAACAAGTAAACCATACAGGATACTCTTTAAGATAAACAGAATGCTATTGGTTTTTACTATCGGCGTTTTAGGTACGGCACGAAAACGCAGAATAGCTCGATGGAGCCTTGCCAATCTTTACTTTCTACTTTCTACGCCTCGCCTAAATTTGATTGCAAAAATGTGAACACTCCATATTCTTTATATAATAATAATAACACACAGTACACATGTTGCATAATAATAACACACAGTACACAAGTTGCATAATAATAACAGACAGTACACATGTTGCATAATAATAACACACAGTACACATGTTGCAGCTGCGTTAATTTTAATCTGTTTTGTGTTACTTGTATATACAAGTCAACCACCACAACAATCAAGGTAAACCGTCACATATTAATTTAATACATAACTCACCTAAAGCTACTTGGTTCGTTTGGATGCGACTGAAGTTGTGTAACCAAAATCCTCAAAATACTGCACAAGAAGAATATGTTTGCCTGAAATAATCAAAGGACAGTTCAATTCGTTGACGAAGCAAAGTGTGTATATCCTAAAACTGTTTTCACTATTCTACATTAGTATTGTTAGAACTAACTATGTTGTTTCCTTGCTCTAGATTCATTATAGATGAATAGAATAAAGCCAACTCTCCGGACACGAAGAACGAAAAGAAGAGAGGGTAGTAGCAGACTCGATTTTATTGAGTCTGTTCATGACAGCTCACGCCACCTAACATTGATGTGGTATTCTACCTTAAGGGCCTTTATTATACATTCATTTTGCTCATTTGCGTTCTCGCTCGACCTCGTATATATCTGTTTTCGTATCATAATTAAACCGCGTCTACAGAGCAAAGTTTCTGTAGACCCGTCATTATATTTTAGATAGATCGGTTATCTCCATAGAATCAAGCTATTTATGACGGAGATGTAAGAACGATACGAGTTACAATTGCAAACATGCTATTTCCTGAATAACACCAATCTCTACACAGAGTTGTCTTTCCTTGCAGTACACAGTACTCTGTCAACGTCTCATCAAATACCAAGAATCTTGGCAAACGATGAAAAACGATGGAAATGCAAAATTTCTTGATTGCATTAATATTTTTCTGAATTAACTTTATATGAAATGCTTACAGTACAAAAGAAAACAATTTGTCAGCTTGAATGTTTTACAGTAAATTATACTCAGAATTATATTGCGGTAGAATAAAGGATTGTACTTTGGCATATCACTCAGCCGTCAAAACATTCAAAACACGCACCACCAAATAGTTCCCATATGGTTATAGTACAGCATTCTGATTACCAGCACTTTCCAGTATCACATAGCTCTTAACAACCTACCTTAAATTAAAGTACTAACAAAATATATATCAAAATGTAGAAAGTAAGTCATTTTTCTTTCGACTGATTACGTGTTAATCAGCAGCCGATAGTTGGTGGTGTCACGGTGTTGAAGTTCTGTTCGCCATTTTGATATTTTAGCTATGGTCATGTGACACATTATCATGTGATCGCAGGCTACTTTCTTAGACATTGACAAAGGTCAATGTAATTGCCTCTGGGAGAGATTGGCATAACCCGGCAATACTGTCTAGGCCTGCATTCCACCACAGTAATCAAGGGTTGGCTTATTATGATAAATAACAAAAAATACAGTATTTGCTAATATCTCTTAAAAATCACTAACGCTTGCTTTAAGCGTATTTAAGAGCGCACCCATTCCAGACATGTCAACTGGTAAAACATCTGAATGTCCTATCCAGCGTCTTAATTTAAATTGACTTATTAGCAGTGTCCTAATAGATGTAAAACCACTCAGAAAATCGTTGTTAATGGTGGAATTTTTATCATGATAAGCACGAAATCGCCTTAAATATCTCAATTTACTGAAATCTATAGTTTGCTACGTCTTCTTTTGTTTCCGTTATATGGAGCGCTTGAATGTTTGAAGCGCTTAATTGAGCTAATGACTTCGATTAGTCTATTTCGTGTCTTCGATTAAAATGTATGTAAGCAATCAGTTCATTGCAAGGAAATGAAAGCAAAAAACAATACAAATATTTGTTCTTTAATTGTTAGTCAAAGAATGGATCAATGTAGAGATTTGTACGACGGTAGTCTTTTGCTGCTAGTGTACACACAGGTACACATATTGTAGGCACAATATGTTAGGAAGTTGTTAAAACATTTTACAACAACAATAACAGCGGCAACAACAACAACAAGTGTAAACTATCCATTCACTAACTTACCGTCAGGCAAATAGGATTAAAGACATTCAATAAATCATTCTATAACTTACCACACAGCACATGGAATATATGGCATCAATGAATACTATTTGTTTGTATGGCGTTTTACGTCATTTTCAACACATGTAAGGTTATATATGACGGTGGATTTTTTGTGGTGGAAGCAAACCACCAACTTTTCCTGGGTAGAACTAGTACTGTACCCCTCCCTCCATCCGTAAGAATCGATATTGAAAAAAAGGGATCCCTTGGAAGTAATAAGGGAAGTAGCGTCAATTATATGTTCTGTAACTTACCACCAAGCATACGAGATTTGGGGCGTACATTATCCACTCTTCGGCTCCCAAACTAATGGACCAACAACTGAAGTAGAAGACATTACAGGTCAACAAATTTCTTCCCTTTTTTGACGAAATTCATCTAACATAGCATGTGTACTTTGAATTATACCGCGATGCATTGATTTCAAGCCTTGTATTATATTATGTATACCTGATTGTCAAACTGCATTCGACAGATTATATAGACCCCAAATACGTTTTGTTATTCTGATGAGAACTGGTGTGTCTAGTCCTTATCGAATTAAAGTGGACACAATCTCGCTATTATCAGCGCTCAAATTGACAATACAGTGTAAATAAAAGAACATCCCATCAAAAGGAAATCTCTAACTCCAGAGAAATTAGAAACGATACACTTACATGTTATTGTAAAATTATATAAAAAACACAATTAGAACACCTCCGGGTGTATCAGAATGTTACTGAACAACCACAGCAGTTGCGACCAAAGAGAAAACCAATCTGGGGTACGACCAGAAAATCCGAGGGACACAAGTTCATGCACCAACCTCCCCTTTTAGGGTTTCAGAAGGTGCAATCATGGCATCTCGCGGGGTTGTCCGTCATAGCACAGATACAATTGAATCGAAGTGACAGACTGTAGAGGGGGTCAAACACCAGGCACGTAGTACGTTGTAATACTAAAGGGTCGTATCTTTTTCTGACGAAGTGGTCGGGAAATCCGTCAGACCCATTTATTTGTTTAAGTTTATGAATCACATCTCTATAGCATAAAGGTTGTGATATTCCTAGTGACAGGAATGTTTTTAGGTTGGTGTTGTACTTCTGCAGCGGATTTGTATAGCAGTGATAGAACTTTGAGAACGATCTACGGAGTTTATGATAACGAAAAGTTTACTTGTAATAACTTGATGTCGATAACTGAAATCCCTAACATCGTTACATGTCCTAGAAAAGCGAATTAGCTGGGAGATTTAAGCTCCGTATGAATCTGTATGAGGTACGTCCCCATCTAAATGTTAACGATGTCAAAGTTAAAATCATCTCTCTGATCATAGATGTAAGTAATCATTTAAAATCGATCGGTGAAGATCTAGGAATGCTGCTATAGCATCCAAACTGTTGACATTATTCATCATGAGTTCTGTTGGATAATATTAGTGACAATGTGAGCAAAGGACGGATTATAAATAATGAGTATGCCATCCAGATACCAAGATGTATTACTAAATGCATCAATAATGTCTCCCTGGCTAGCAGGTGATAAACTCCACATACAATCTCTTTTATAACAATATAAAACAAATCTGCGATAAGTTAGCACCAATAGAAATACCAACAACCTGAACAAAAGAAAAGATAACGCTCTACAAAATTCAGCGCAAGTCCACATGCTATAATAATTATTATGGGCATTTGTAAAGAAAGTCCTGGCATTATTACAAGCAAGAAAAGTAGTCCCTTCTCTAGAATAGCTGAATCAATTTATCGTTGACCAGGTTATGTGGTATAGTGGTTTATAGAGGTGTAGCACACCCATTCCATTGCAACACAGGAAGTGTCGGCCTAGGGTAGTCGCTTAATGGCGTCAATAAATAATTCTCATTTCTTTTTGTAAAAAAAGACATTTTCACTAATTTAAAGTGCTATTTTTGGTTTATATCACATTGTTGATCTATTTGTTACATGTTTCAAGCATTGTCCTGTTAAAATTGTGAGTTTTTAATTTATTTTGCTGATATGGAAATGAGTGTATGAATACAATATTATGGCATATCAGTGTTTATGTTTTTAAAGGGAGCATTCATTCATGAGACAAGTTATTTCTTAGAAGATAAATGACCCCCATTTTCTGTGGATTTTTTGGCAGCATATGTGTCATTTGTGATGAGAATGTAAGTTATTCATTTTTAATTTGGGTCTAGATATGAATGACAACATGGCATTTAAATTTTAATTCACACACAACTCAATGCAACCATCAATGGGCGTGTTACACCTAGAATGGAAAAGTCTTAGGTGCTTATAGTAGAGGCATGGAAATGCTTACTCCGTAATTTATTAAGGACTTCTTCGAAGCTTGTGATCGGGCAAAAAGGATTGACTCCTGAATGTTCAAACACCTTTCCGCAATACTTTAGAAAATGTTCTTTAATGTTGAAAGGCATAAGGTCAACAGTTTTGAAAAATTAGTAGCGGTACAGGAACTAATATTTCCAATAAAAGGTGCTTTGTGTGGATTATTGTGAAGTTTAAAAATCCAATACATAGTGGGGAGCTTATTCTGCTTATTATATACAGAAACCTTCTTGCGGCGATTTGGAGTACTCATCGGTTTTACTGATCTTCTTTTTCTTAGATAGATGATCAAATCTCACAGAAGACACGTATGCATATATATCTGAAATACAGTTATACGGGTCGGTGGTAAGTTCAGATTGAGTGCTAGTGTGATCAAACCGTTTATAAGTTTGACTTCAAAATTCATTATATTATTGTTTTCTTTACGTTGAATAGGGCTTGCCACAGGCTTACCTTTCGCTTGCCTTAGCAATTCGAAGACTGGCGTACGTCATAGAATAAACAAACGGAATTCCTGAAACAGATAAAAAGAATCACCATTAATATGTAAATATAAATGTAGGCGGTTTAACGTCGCTATTAACAATCTTACAGTTATATCACGACGGTGTCTATTGGCAGCCATAACCTACTGTAATGCTCTACCTTACAGTACTGTCAGACTGGAATACAACGCCGTGGAGACATGCCATGATACCCCACCCAGTCAGAGTGTACTGACACCAAGCCGACCAGTCCTAGTACTTATAGGTTATTAGATTTGTATTGGGATATATGCACGAGTTTTTTGCGTAGTAATATTACGCGACTTTAGGGGCTAAAGTCGCGCAATATTGATGCGCAAAAGAACGAGCGCATATATCCTAATATAAATATAATAACCTTTTTATTGCATACGCATTTTTAAATTAGAGAGAATAAAATAGGTTGT
Organism: Cyrtodaria siliqua; assembly: GCA_037043455.1. Taxonomy (NCBI): domain Eukaryota; kingdom Metazoa; phylum Mollusca; class Bivalvia; order Adapedonta; family Hiatellidae; genus Cyrtodaria; species Cyrtodaria siliqua. The sequence continues at coordinate 58,569 of JAWPHD010010002.1, forward strand.
AACATTTAATTTTCACCGAAAACATGTCTTTGTCACAAACATATCGCCATTGCATAATGGGAATTTCACAATGAAATCATCATTGTTTAACTCACGTGACATACTTTCTTTGACATGAACAGAAAAGTGCACCAATCACGAACGAGTATACATAACACACCCAATATGACTTTACTACACGTCAAAATGGGCGAATATTGACGTTTCCTGTTACATTGAAAGTAAACGGAGCTTGTAAATGCGTATGCAATAATACACTTTGCATGCTGAAGGTCAGGCAAGGGAGCTACTAGTATCATGTGTATGCAGTTTTTGATGCGACTCGGCTGGTGACTGAACCAACGATCTCCTGCATGCGAGACGGTAAAGAAGTGTGTTTATAAAAAAGAACAAATCGTTGTCAAATATGTGAAAAACATGACTATTAGACAAACACGGATCTTCGTGAAATGTATAACCCAATCAAGCGTTATGATGTAATGAGCTGGCATTGTTTCAATACATGACTTAGTAAAGGGTTTAATAATTGCATTCAACTGGGAATGTCTATAACTCGCATCAGGTCCACAACGTGTATGACACCGAAAGTTCTACAGAAGGAATAGAACACAAACATACATGTAGCAGTTAAAGCGCTATCGACACTTTACAATTACGTGTAGTAAATAAAGTCAAACATGCTCAAGAGATAATCTATGGTAAGAGATCAACTGATTCTCTTTTTGCTCTGGCTTCTGCTAAGTCATTGAGTACTTACTTTGTGGCTTTCTAGATTGTTTTTATATTATATATACATGACCATTTATATGTTTTCTTATATTGCCTATTACTGCTGCTTTGTTTGTCAGAGATTATAACCTGGCGGGGATATCTTTATTTACGCTGTCCCGCTTATTGGTGTACCCTAGTATTTGAGGGGATATTTCTATTTACGCTGTCCCGCTTATTGGTGTACCCTAGAACTTGATTTACCACCCAACAGGGGCCTTTTTTGCATTGACCATTCCAAGGCGGTAGCCCTGTTGTCAACCCTTTTATGTTTGCGATGTGATATCATATCTTGCCTTTTCTTTTGTGTCGTTGTTGTTTGTTTCTCTGTGTGTTTGTGGTTGACTGCCTTCCTTGATAACTTTCATACCCCATCCAACCCCTTCTCCAAGAGGCGAAAACAGGGTTGGCCTAAATAAAACTTTAATTTGGGCTTTAAAAGTTTGCATATCGTAAAATTAAAGCATTTGATATATATTTTAAATAGGTTATCGCAAATTTTCAGCTTTTTTTTCTTTTAAATATGTTTTATTGTCGAAATATACCTTATAAAATCCTGCTAATTTAAGCTTTCCCATCCTTAATAGAATTAAGGCGGGACCACGTAATGAACAACAAAAACCACCGCAAAAATACACTCATATACTACAATGTCGCCTGTGTTAAGAATTCAATTTACTCTACTTTCCCTTAGTGGTCTTTTCATACAGGATTGACTTTACATCCATGCAAAACAACTCATAAAAGACCCCTTGCTCATATCTTAAAAGGACACATGGCAATCTTGATTTATCAAAAACTAGCGGCGTCCCGTTAGTTTTTCCACATAAATAATCTAATTGCGAAGTAATTGGATATTTATGCAAAGCGTTTGTTCTCTGTACGTACGGCCTGGACCCCGGTTTATAAACCTATTACGTGCTTCAGTGTTTATAATGCAACACGAAGACCATTGGCTTATTACAACAGCGGGGGAGGGCCCCGTTCATCACCAGGGTTATCTGTAACATATCCCATTCAGGCTCTGTGTTTTACAACAGCCAGTCGGATTGGAAAATTCTAAAATGTTTAAAGGAATATTATAGCTTTGCGGAATATTATATAAACGCTATATCTTATTCACTACAAATATATTAGTAGTTTGTTAAAATGACATTGAACGCCATGATATTGGGACATGCGATACCAAGGCGTCTCGATGTTTATGTGGCATAGATAATCGGTTGAGACATGATTTCAGATTAAAACAATACTGGAATATAAGCTTTTACGGAACAGGGTTTAGTCCCCTGTGTGTCATAAAATGAGGCGTTAAGTGCCCTATTTCAGAGTAATATTTAGTCAGCATATAGTTCCCACTCATATACAGAGGCGTACATAGAGTCCTTATTGCAGAGCAGTGTCTAGACTATTGCAATTACAGTGCACCATTTGTAATAAATAGAGGCGTTTATGCTATGTGATAGTCTTACCGGTGTTAATGTAGGACTATAAATAACTAAGAACTAACCACTTGTTCTAACTTATAATCTGTAATTACGATGTTATTCATTGTAATGTAGATAGGGAACTGACCAGCAGTAGAGTCAGTGTTTCAGACTTGAGTGCGCGGTAAGAGAGTGTCTGTTATAATAAATACTGATTAAGGCGATCCTTTGGGAGCAACAAACACAATTAAGAGAAAAAAGCACCAGACTCGGTTTTATTGTCTGTTCATTGAGTCTTTATAAGACGACAATACAACAACTGCCTTTTTTAAATTCAAAGTTATAAGTTCTTTCATAATATAAGAATGCGTATAACAAGTTCATAGATATAAAGGATTTCTTGACCGGATTCATTAATGTTCATATCCAAACGATTCGTTCGTGGTCAGTTTGGCAGCTGGAGATTAATCTCCAGTATCGCAGGCCGCGAGGATCTTTGGTCCATTCAAACGTCATTTAAATCTGACTTTATAAAGTGTCAGTTTATTGCTGATTATATTACACCTCCCGGCGGCACACTGAGGTTGATTAATGGGCATTTAATCCAGCATGTTTCGAAGTGTATGGTAGTTCCATGATGATTACATCGATTATGTGACCGCCTTGATCGGGCTAAGGAGCATTCAACAGGAAGGTGTTACATGACAGTTTAGTTAGACACAAAATCTTTGCTTTTAATGTGTGTTTTTAACACATTTGTGGCATTTGACGAGGCATTTTTTCTCTTTGCGACACTTTGGCGGGAAGTAAACCTTCACTTTGACACCGTGATTTTCCTTCTTTTTAAGAAGGTGTCTTCTGTTCCTACGGTAAAGGTCATTATCATATTTTGTCATAACCGAGTAGGATCGCTCAATATGCTTTTTAACTACGAGAGCAGGTTTCCACAATTTGTTAGATGGTTGAATTCTTACTGTGTCTCTAATTCACAAGTGGCTCCGAGGTTTTGCATTCCTGTCATAAAACCGTTTCAATTTGTTACCGTACAGCAATTTGTCATAAATAGAGGCTTTTTAAGCTCCCCTCTTTACAATTATCAAATATCATGTACACTCCCACTCATGCGCCTTAGAAAAGAGCGTTATCTAGTGCCCTCGCACACATTTAACCGTTAAGACCATATCATACAGAGAGGCGCCATGCGCATTTCTACAGAGCAGCGTCTAGTTTCATTGTTTAGTTTCCTCTCATACATAGAGGAGTTAAGTGCCTTATTAGGTCAAGTGCCCTCTTTTTACAGAGCATTGTTTAGTTCCCTCTCATACATAGAGACGTCGAGTGCCTTATCATAGAGCGGCGTTTAGTGCCCTCTCATACATTCGAGGCGTTAAGAGCCCGATTATAGAGCGGTATTTTAGTGCCCTCTCATACATATAGTCGTTAATTGCCTTATTATAGAGCGGTATTTTAGTGCCCTCTCATACATAGAGGAGTAAGTGCCTTATTATAGAGCGGTATTTCACTACACATGGTGTCCCTCGCTGTATTCACTATTTCAGAGAATGGCCCCAAAGAAAAAGGACAGCAAGGACAGCCCGACGCTGATAAGGTCAACAAAGAAAACAAGGGAAGTAGCAATTTTTTTACCTGCTAATTTAATAAGGGAAATAACAGAAAATGTCACTCAAAGAGTCACGGCCTCACTGTCCGAAATAGTAGAAAAGGCTCTGGCCTCTAAGGCAAAAACAACTGAAAATGTCATTGTTAACTCATTAGTCGGCAAAATAACAGCTGAGTTTAATGCACACACATCGTTTACAAGCGTATCAATGCCAGCCGACGCCATGATTTCAGAAAAGATCATTCATGATAAAACACTTAATATCAATCAGATTATGACGTTAGAATCATTTCATTAACGTCTAAATTATCACAACACCATATAGTTAGGACGTAATCGGGCGTAAAATGCCGAAATTAACCCTAGTGCGTCATCTAGGATAGCACGTATTACTGCGCAGAAGGAATTTCTTTGCAATTAAGAGATAGTGTGTAGGATCATTCATTATGTTTTGGTCATATAGAATAGAAAATATTAATATTTGTCAATTATAAGTCGGACACCTAGACTCCCATGAAAATCCCGATGTACTCCCTTTAATAAACGAAATAACAGATAAAGTCACTCAAAGAGTCACGGCCTTACTGCCCGAAATAGTAGAAAAAGCTTTGGCCTCGAAGGCAAAAATAACCGAATACGTCATCATGAATGACAGTGTTAACTCATTAGTCGGCAAAATAACACGTGGGTCTATCGCACACAAATCGTTTACAAGCGTATGAATGCCAGTCGACTCCATGATATCAGAAAATATAATATCAAATATACGGGCCATTGAGTTTGTAGATCTAAGCCATTTAAGACACGTCCTTTTAGACACAATCCCCAAAATATATGTCATATATTTGAAAATATTAAATATCAAGTTCATTGATAATTGTAACATTTTAAGATCTCACAGTTCTCTGAATCTTTCCGAAATTCAAGAGCTCATACGCCTGTGATCTTATCAACAGGTGTGTCAGCTAATAGCCATTTATCTTTGTCTGTGAGTGGCAGCAGACAGTTCAATGTTCAAAGATGTCCGTGGGAATCGTTAACCTCCACCTAATTCAGTTAATGGTACAATTAATGGTCATTAGAGTATATTATCATTACTGTATCTTTGATTAAGAATGGCCACCCGGTCAACTTCCGGTAGGTTCGCATTATATCCATTCTGTGTCATACATAACCTAGGAGGCAATGTTCATTAAAATTAATTGTAGCATGGTCACAGACAATTCTCTTTGTTCAGACACAGGTATACATCGTTTAATTAAAAATAAAACCTGTCAGAATAACTGTGAGAATAACAGTGAGAATAACAGTTAGAATAACTGAAATAGAGCTGAAATGGACATGCTACAAAACAAATAGAATATGGTTTCATCTCGTTGGTCAATTTAAACACCTCGATGGGCTACGCCCATCTCGATGTTTAAATGAACCAACTCTGTGAAACCATACTCTATCTATTACTTATTTCTTGCCGTTTATAATGGTTCATTACCTGAATTGAATTGAATTGGGTTTTAAGGCGCACCAACACATGAAAGGTTATATGGCGCCTAACAGGCATGAACATGCTAGGCTCATCCTCCATGTACATCGAGATAAAATATGGAGAATGGGCCTAGAACCTTCTCACCCTGATCTGCAGAGTCGCTGTAAATTCTATTGTAGACACTCCAATTACGCTGGAGTCACGTTTATTGTTTTCTGCCACTGCTCTCAGTGATGTAAGCGAAATGGCACCCGAAACAATGCAGGGGTCATGATGAAGACCTTTAATGAGCATGAACAAAAAATAACAAAATGAATATGAATGGAAGGGCTTGGGTCCTACCACTGAACAAGCTATGATAGGCACTTTAGAAATGTATACAAAATAATTCTGTTTGAGTTATTTGAGGTTCTAAAATACATGTTTGTTACCCGAACAAGCTCGAATAAACGTTATAAATGTATGTCTGAGTTATTTGTGGTAAAACATGACTATTTGTTTTAATTAATTCAAATAGGCAATAAATCCTACGCTTAATGTGAAAAAGCCATATGATTGCGTCCGTCTGACAACAGGTGTCAAACAATACCTTTTGATATGTAAACAATTTGTAGCATTGCCCAGCGGAAGGTCTACGTTTTTTTTGTTTTTTTCAGACATGCTGTTTTTCGCCGTTTACAGACGCCAGTGGAGAAGTCGGCGGTGGAGCTATTTGCAACGTGTCCGACGCGCAGTTGCGGTCATATACATACATCAGTAAATAGAGGCCAATGGGTTCACGGCCTTCATTACATAATCGCTCTACATTACAGATAAAGATAACACGGAAATTCCATGCGTTCATTTCACTGATAACTTGTGAGCGGTTTGTATTCAAACTAGACTCATTATCAAATATTGACCCCATCATGGGTTCATGTGGGGTTGTATTCGTACACACGGGGAGTGACCTTACCATGTGTTCATGTAGGGTCGTCCATGTTTATAAACTACATGGATATACATATATTTCGTATGTGTCGTGTCCGGCCGTTTCCAAAGGTCCACTTGAAAGAGACATTTTGAAGTCGTACATTCGACGGAATATCACTTTACGAGAGGTTCAACGTATATGAATCAGTTTTTGCTTAGTGATTTAATGTATATGAATTATTTGTTATTCACGTGTACATTTATGTCAGAATCGCACCATGGGTTCATGTACGATCGTTCAGACGCGTTAAGGTATAATGTGCATTTCGCTAAAACATCAGCATAAAATACGCGTAATTAATTGGTTTGTTTTTCTTTTGTTGTCTTGTGTTCGATATATGCCAAGGTCATTCGTTTTGTTTTTGTTTCTTTCCCTTTCTCAAGGCGATTTCATCAGTCAAATTGTCTGATGAGAGTGGCGAAAATCGCCATAGCTAATTAAAGATTATATAAACACCACTAATGTTTTTAATATAAAAAACAGTTATTTCCAATTAACGACAAATCGTGTAACAACTTCGATTACGTAATATTGCATAATAATATTTAGTACATCTAATTTTATAGTGCTTTATTCTATATCAGTTTCATTATGCAATTAAAGGAAATTAATATGTGTTACATAATATTACAATGTTTCATGCAATATTACATGTCTACTATTTGAACTTCAAACATATTCACACACTTGTGAAAAAAAAGTCACTTTGTGGCATATATCGACACTACACCCACTAGTTGTTTGTTACTTACTTCCCAGAATAAACAATGCGCATAAATAATCTAATTGCGAAGTAATTGGATATTTGTGCAAAGCGTTGGTTCTCTGTACGTACGGCCTGGACCCCGGTTTATAAACCTATTACGCGCTTCAGTGTTTATAACGCATTACGAAGACCATTGGCTTATTAAAACAGCGGGGGCGGGCCCCGTTCATCACCAGGGTTATCTGTAACATATCCCATTCAGGCTCTGTGTTTTACAACAGCCAGTCGGAGTGGAAAATTCTAAAACCGCCACAATCCCCAACCAACCACCCTACAAAAAATAATAAATATATAAATGCACACTATATCATGGCGCTCGTATTGACTTTATTCTACTTCTAAGCTCCATGATTAGGCGAATATCGCCATAGCTAATTAAAGATTATATAAACACCATTAATGTTTTTAATATAAAAAACAGGTATTTCCAATTAACGACAAATCATGTAACAACTTAGATTACGTAATATTGCATAATAATATTTAGTACATCTAATTTTATAGTGCTTTATTCTATATCAGTTTCATTATGCAATTAAAGGAAATTAATATGTGTTACATAATATTACAATGTTTCATGCAATATTACATGTCTACTATTTGAACTTCAAACATATTCACACCCCTGTGAATAAAAAGTCACTTTGTGGCATATATCGACACTACACCCACTAGTTGTTTGTTACTTACTTCCCAGAATAAACAATGCGCATCAATTGCATTTGTTCAGTCATAAATGTTAATTATAAGAATTGCATAAAGCCATATGCTTTTGCATATTATTAATTGTTGATATTAGTGCACCAGTAATATATTAAAACTTAAAGTATAATAAGACGAAATAGTGAATACTTAAAATTTGATTCATTTAAATGTAGCCAGGGTAAAAGGAAAAATGATACTGGATATATAAATCGAGACACCCATTTCAGATACTTCAAGATTGCCGTGTGTCCCTTTAATTATCTCAGCTGTATTTATGCGATTTCTAATACTTTCCTACAATGGATGGATAACATTTATGGTATAATATGATCAAGTTTTTCTGATTAGTGTTAAATTTAGAACTCGTTTCAAGCAAAGAAATGTAACCGGAGAAAATAGATAAGATCATAAGATAGTGAAATGTTTTCGATGTTAAATTTCAACAGATTAATTTAATCAGGTTTGAAATACAATCCCAAATAAAGATGAAACGTTATTTTTAATCAAAATATCGCTTCGAATCTGTCAAACCATAATTAGAAATGAAAAAAGATTCTAGACAGATATGTTAGGAGAACTAGACAGAAAATCTTCAGAAAAACACACCATTACGTGGTCCCGCCTTAATTCCATTGAGCGATGGCAAAGCTTATATTGGCAAAGATTTTATAACGGATATTTCGACAATAAAACACGTATAAAAACATTTTGTACTGACAAAAAAATGCGATAACCTGTTTAAAATTACCTATTAAATGTTTTAATTTTACAATATCCAAGTTTTTAAGCCTAAATTAAGGTTTTATTTCATATTCCAGCCCACCCCGTTTTCGCTTCTTGGAGAAGGGGTTGGATGGGGTATGAAAGGTAATACTCGGACCACGTAATGCAAAAACACGACAACTCCAGCTATAAATTCGTCTTATAACAACAAGGTCACGAGCTTTTCAAACGTGACAACACTTCTCAGAAAGGAAAATGCAACAATAACTAAAGTTAAAAGCTTTTGACAAATAGTTCTTTGAGGTTCAATACAGTAACTATTGACTAATAGTTCCAAAACACATATATCACGATTTCAAAAATACGAACCAATAGTTCAATTAATAATACCGATCAATATTTCAATATTTTCGACACATATCTATCATCAACGTGGTCCGAGTATAAACTTTCATAACCCATCCAACCCCTTCCCCAAGAAATGAAAACGGTGTTGACTGTGTGGTATGTAATAAAACATTAATTTCGGCTTAAAAAGTTTGCATATTGTAAAATTAAGACATTTAATAGGTAATTATTAACAGGTTATCGCAATTTTCAGTAAAAATTATTTTAAACATGTTTTTTTCTCGAAATACCCGTTATAAAATTCTGCTAATATAAGTTTTCCCCATCGCTTAATTAAGGCGGGACCACGTAAAAAATCACAATTATTGTTCGTGGCGCTTGTTTCAGCCAAAGTTGTTTTTGACTTTTCAGACAAAATTCAACTGGTACCTTAAAAGTTGTATATCAGTGAAATAGACATTGTTAGTGGTAAATAAAAAATATCTTACTTTTTTAAAATGAATTTTATAATGAATTGAGAAAAAATAAACCAGTAGCAAAAGTTGTTTTTGAGTCATTTTCAATGCAACATTCTGCTGCATTAAAGACTAGAAAATATTTTTGATTGAATTGTAATCAAGAAATGGGATTAATGTGTTTGATAAACAAATTAAGATACTCTGACAGTTTTATAGGCTCAATATTAAGGCTATCTAAAGTTATTTGAGATTTCTTAATTTTCGGTTGTCCCAGCAAGAAGGAATTTACATGGGAACAACACCGTGAAATACTCAGCCGATTTTCAACGTCAGTATTTACCACTAAATAATCCAGTTCCGGTGATATATAATTTATGTACATAGTATTAAAATTTCTCATAAAATTGCTGAAACCCCCTTGACTAAAACAAACGCCCCAAACAGTAGGTTCAGTATAACTAATCGTGCAAGTAGATATAAAAGTTGAACAGGAAATATAGCATTCAATAACCACAGTCAACCACAAACATGCACAGCAACAATTAACAACTACAAATCTGAATGAAAGGCAAGATATGACATCACATATAAAAGGGTTGACGCCTTGGAACGCCGGGTCAGTGAAAAAAGGCATCTGTAGTTTAAACCAGGTTCGCTAGTGTTCTCCAAACCTCACTCGTACCCTAAGCCACGCTTTTATTTATTTTTATTCATTTTTCCTACAACACAATCTATTGTCGAGATATTAAGATCGTGGTTTTAATAAATTTTGATTACATTTGTTTGCGCTGTGCGAGTGGTATAGTGACATAGACATGTTTGCTTTAAAGACTGTAAATGCATTATGGATAATGCTGTTGACATAAAGACATCTTGGGGATTTGATAGGGAGGGCTTTATAATAGTGATGCATTAGTTTAAAACAAAATAAACAAATGATAAACCCATTTTATTGTGGAATCAATGCTAAAATTCAACAAACGCTTTAGAATTATTCATTACTTCTAGTGGTTCCAAGAGTAGATATGTGCACTCTGGCATATAGCAAATATTACAGGGCTGCCAAAACTTTTAAAAACAAAATCCTGACTTTTTTTTAAATTAAGATTTGAAGCGCTCGAAGAAACATTTTGAGTTAATACTCGGACTTAATTTTCACTTAATATTTTTTTTAAATGCAAATTTATTATATTATATTATTATCAAAATGTAACTAAAACAAACTTACCCCAACCGGCAACATACAGAAACAGGAGCCTTTTAGGGGGAGAAAATGCGTTGACAATAAGCCTATAAAGGTAGAAGCCTTCACAGAACATCCAAGCATAGTTCGTACTGGTGAAGTATAACTTGAGAAAGGATAACAGCTTGCAACCGTCCTACAAATGGTGAATAGTATTGTTAACATACAAAACAAATGTAAAACAGAAACGAAACTCGGGAATTTCCGTTATATATTTTATGCATACTGAACAAAAAAAGAAACGTCCGCTAATGTTGATTCTGATTGTCTAGACAGCAAAACAGGAAATAATTAATGATCTTTTAAGAATAATTAGACAGACCGCCAACAATAATCCAAACAAAGATGTTTTTGAATAATGCAGTACACAAGGGAGTTAGCCCAATTTTTCTTAAAACATGCATTTTGGCCACAAAAACAATTTAAATCTACGAAAATTACCAAAATGTGTCCGGGACAATATTCTCTATACCTTCCTTACCAAAAACAAATCACAAAACAACATAACACAGATTGTGTAGATGGCAGCTTTTGATTATCAACAATCATCAAATTACTTCCCTTTAACATATCCATATCATCCATTAAATATTCTTGCTATTTAGTAATCAATTAAGTGTGCTTAGAAACATCAAACATAGTTTTTATTAAAACGCTGTTTAAGCTTTTATCCGCCCTCAAAAACTGGCCTACGGAAATACCACCAAAAAAGTCGGACTTTTCTTTTTTTGTTCCGTACATAACATGCTGCTATTATTCGAATGGTACATGGATACATCAGACCTTTCCTTGCGGAAAAAGTACTTAAACAACACATAACACACTATTGGTATCCCTTCAGAGTTTCGTTATTGATAGAATACGCGTTTGGCTCAAGCAGATGAGCAAATGTAGGATGTAAAATTTAAATACAGTACTAAAATTGCCCAAATTTTCCAAAACGGAACTTCAACATTTATGAATTTCATGGAATTAAGTGGGCAGTGTATACATTATATCGCGGGAATTCCTGAGTTGCGTCACTTTCTTTCTTTAGTATACATCAAGTTAGTAATTTTAACGTAAGAGCAAGTTTGCTTGACGATTTATTCCAAACACCAAATAGTATTTCCCTGACTATTGCTTGGGCGCTTGTTTTATCGAAAGAGTTTTCAGCATTTACATGGACAATGTTTACAATACTCACATAAATTAAATCATTGGATCTGTTATTTGAAGCGGTAAATAAAATACCTTAGATTTGAAAACTGGTTGAGAAATGTAATTTTAATGTGGCTTTTCCCATGAAAACTAACGGTAGCTGGGGGAACAGAAAAAAAGAAAATCTCAAATAAATTTATTTAGCTTTATTATTTTCGATAACATTTTTAGGGTGTCTTAATTTGGGTCTATCTAACATATTAAAACTATTTTTGGATAGAAATAATATTAAACAAAATCTCTATTTTTTGATGGAGCATAATATTGCATTGATAATAACCTAACAAAACATATTTTGCATGTCTGTTTTTTCCTCAACCGATTTAAAAAGGTAAGGTATTGTTATTTACCACTAAACTTGTCTGTTTTCCTAATATATAATTTATTAATGTATTATTTAAATTATGTCTGACAAGTCAAAAAGACCTTTGGCAGAAACAAGTGCCCCAAATAGTAGGTTAGGTTAGGCCCTATTCCTATACCCATGGAAAGTGTCAAAGAAATAGGAAACATCAGACCCAGAGGTAGGGCCTACGGTTCTTATGAAATGTAACATCCACGGCAATCTGATTTTAACGGTAATAACATGATAATTTGGTAAAGTTTTATTCAAATAATTCAATGAGGTTTAATGCCCATGAGGTAAAAAATACAATCATTACTTGGTCCAGCCTTAATTCCATTAAGCGATGGGAAAGTTTATATTAGTACGATTTTATAAGGCATATTTTGACAATAAAACACGTTTAAAAACGACTTTTACCGAAAAAATGCGATAACCTGTTTAAAGTTACCTAATAAATGTTTTAATTTTATAAAAGGCAAACTTTTTAAGCCAAAATTAAGGTTTTATTTCATACCCCAGCCAACCCTGTTTTCTTGGAGAATGGGTTGGATGGGGTATGAAAGTTAATACTCAGACCACGTAATGGTATTACAATAAGTTGACAATACAGCTATAAAAGCATGAAGTAATGTTAAGAACAAGCAATTTTCTCTTATGAAACTCAAAATACTTATAGGTTATTAGATTTGCATTGGGATATATGCACGAGTTCTACCGCGTATTAATATGGTCGTGACTTTATCTTTATCCGCTGCAGAACGAGTCCATATATCCCAAACAAATCTATTTTTTTTTTACTGCATACATATTTCTAATAAAACATGAATAATTAGAACAAAAGATAGGTTTTAACATTTTCCTTTCATCAAAAACAGTTTATATTTGAAACAAACATATTTTCGTAACATCGTGTGAATTTACCACAATGAAACCAAAACACTACGTTTTTGTTTTTATCACAGGACATACTTCCTTTGACTTAAAATATGTCATTGTATATTGCACCAATCCCGAACGAGTATAAAAAAGCGAAATTCCACCCTTTATGACGTCACAATACGTCGGGTATGAGCGATTATTGACGTTTCCATTCACTTTGCAAGTAAACGGAGTTTGTAAAGGCGTATGCAATAAAATATAATATGACCATTTTATCTAATAACGTATAACATAACTAATACTAAAATATGTTTAAATATAAAGTTATAAATCCAAAATGAAATAATGGGTCAATTGATAACACTCAGTTCTCTTTTTACACTTGAATCCAAAGTTTGAGTGGGATTCACAAACATTTTTCAAGGTTACACAGTAACTAACAAAATTTAAGTAACACCCATCTTGCTGTATGAAATTTTGTTAATTATTGTGTAACCTTAAAAAAGGTTGATGAATCCCATTGAAACGTTGGATTAACGTGTAAAAAGAGTACATACTTATATTATGATTTTTTTTTCATTATCCTAGTATAGCAGATAGATGTCATGGTTCCAACTATAAAACGCACGTGCGTGTAAAATACGCACACTGTTTATCAATATTAGATTGCCAATTAAAAGCGAAATTTAGGTTATTGTTTAGCCCTTTCGCTACCACAGTCGAAAACATTGAATTTACGACCAGTGTAGACCCAGATCAGCATACGCACTATGTGCAGTCTTATAAGGGTTTTTATACACTGTTCGCCACTCAGTAAGTATTTACTGTATCGAATTTTAGCAGATGACATTTGAAATTGGGCGGCGAAAGGTCAACTCATTATTACCGTATTTTTGTACATGAGCGTGTCGGTAATCTCACTGTTAGAGAGTTTGTCAAACGTGACGAGCATGTTCCATAGCGCGGTAAACAACCCGCTGAATATGAATGATATGAAGAAATTGACGTGTAGACGGATGCGGTGCTGGCTTCGCAACGGTCTGAAATATAAAGAACAACATACACTTAAACGCAAAAGAAACGCAACACCGCACACTTAATTGCACTTAATTGCACATAATATTCCAAAGAAATCCCAAGATGTTTTGTAAAACAAAAGTTGCAGTTAATTAGAGAAAGGACACAACTGTGATGTTGTAGACGTTTTAATCACACTACACCTTGTAACAAGAACTTCATAAATGTTGAAGTTGCTCTTTGAAAAACTGAGCCAGTTCAATACTGTATTTAACGTAAAGAGTTTGCAACATTTTGAATCCTAAGTTTGCTCACATGCTTGAGCCAAACGCGTACTCTGTCAATAATTAAACTTTGTAGCAATACTAATTGCTGTATTATGTGTTGTTTTAGCACATTGTACATACAATATATAGCGGAAATTCCCGTGTTGCGTTTCTTTTGCGTTTCAGTGTACATTCCCATACTTCAAAGAAATATGTTATTATAATTCTAATTATAGATCTGCAGGAAAAACTTTTTATTACAATATATATATATATTATAATTCAAATAGAGCTAATCTGTGTTAACTTAGTGGATACATTTAAATAAAATAATGTTCTATTTCAAATTTAGTCGGGTAAAGACCAATTAACGAACATTTCCATTATTATGTTACTAAGAATATTCCACTTGTTATGAAATAATATACACCATGACGGCTTGCGCACTATGGTGCGTACTTATTATGAACGAATATACTGAATAACGTGATGAGCCTTGTGGTGCAATGAACTAATATAAACAATGACGCCATCAGCCATATGGTGCCATGAACTAATACAAACAATGACGCAATCACCCATGTGGTGCCATGAATTATACAAACAATGACGCCATCTGCCATGTGGTGCCATGAACTAATACTAACAATGACGCCATTAGCCATGTGGTGCAATGAACTAATACAAACAATGACGCCATCAGTCATGTGGTGCCATGAACTAATACAAACAATGACGCCATCAGCGATGTGATGCCATGAACTAATACAAACAATGACGCCATCAGCGATGTGGTGCCATGAACTAATACAAACAATAATAACTCCATCAGCGATGAGGTGCCATGAACTAATACAAACAATGACGCCATCAGCGATGTAGTGCCATGACCTAATACAAACAATGACGCCATCAGCGATGTGGTGCCATGAAATAATACAAACAGTGACGTCATCAGCGATGTGGTGCCATGAACTAATACAAACAATGACGCCATAAGTGATGTGGTGCGTAAATAAGAATATACACTATAACGCCATGAACACGGTGTTTTAATTTTTTTTAAATTGTATACGCAATGACATCATGATAACTGAGGTGCGTACTTATAATATAACTCATAAGGAAATAGTGTACCCAGTGACATACTGATTACTACGGTGTGTACTTATAATAAACATATATACACAATGACATATTGAGTACTGCGGTGTGTACTTATCATAAACATATATACACAATGACGTAATGAGTACTGCGGTGTGTACTTATTATAAACATATATACACAATGACGTAATGATTACTGCGGTGTGTACTTATCATAAACATATATACACAATGTCGTAATGAGTACTGCGGTGTGTACTTATCATAAACATATATACACAATGACGTAATGAGTACTGCGGTGTGTATTTATCATAAACATACATACACAATGACATACTGAGTACTGTGGTGTGTACTTATCATAAACATATATACACAATGACGTAATGAGTACTGCGGTGTGTACATATCATAAACATATATACACAATGACATACTGAGTACTGCGGTGTGTACTTAATACACAATGACATACTGAGTACTGCGGTGTGTACTTATCATAAACATATATACACAATGAAGTAATGAGTAATGTTGTGCTTGCTGATTATGAAATAATATACATAATGACGTGATGAGCAATTACTTTGAAATAATATAACAAAAAGGCGTCATGAGCAATGTAGTGCGTACTTATTATGACATATGACACAATAAGTACTCTCTGTGGTGGTATTTACTATGAACGATAAGTCATTAAATCCGTTATTGTAGCATGGTCGGTGACATTTCCTTTGATGAATGCAGAGCATTAAATCGTTTAATTCAGGTTAACTAAATGGGCGTGGCTTTACCGTACTACAACTACCGGATATTGGAATTTAGAGTACGGTCACGATGACGTCACAGTGTAACTCGGTACACCATGCTACAAAAAAGATAGAGTCTGTCTCAGCTTGATGGTTATTTAAACACCTCGATGGGCTACGCCCATCTCGGTGTTTAAATAAGCCAACTCGCTGAGACCAGACTCTATCTATTACTTATTAATTGTATATGGAGATCTTTTTCTGGGTCAACTAGGCCAATATTAACATTATAGTCCTCTTCCTGTCTTATCGACCTTCGGCCTTCTGCCTCGGGCCTTAATCCCATACCTAGGACTAAATGACTGGATCAATGAATAATATACTGAAAGGAAAAAGAAACGCATAATGGATATTTCCGCTATTCATTGTATGTTTAATATGCTACAGCTAATCGAATGGCACAGGGCGACATTAGGCCTGTCCTTTCGGAAAGAAGCTTTACATAGCAGCGAATACACAAGTGATTACCCCTTTAAAGTTTAATTATCGACAGAATGCGCATTTGACTCAATCAGGTGAGAAAACAGGCTTCAAACATTGCAATCTCTTAACATTAAAGACAATACTGAAATTGCTTGACTTTTTTAAGCGAAACTTCAACAATTATGAATTTCCTGGAACAAAGTATACTTTGATTAAAATGTCTACTACATGACAGAGTAGTCCTTTCTGTAATTACTTGTAGCCTCTTGTTGTACAAAACCCATTGAGCTATATCTGGAATATTACGCGGAATTAGGTATTTATAACAGTGTAGTATTGGCATTTGTTTGATTATGCGTTTCTCTTTCCTTTCAGTATATAATACCCATATAATATCTCATAATCAACCTGATACATGCTTAACTTTTGGTTTTATAGTCTATGGCTAACATCATTGCAGTACGTACTTATAATGAAGAAATATGCACAATGACGGTATTAGCAAGGCTAGGCTGGCGACTTGACATGCTAGACTGATATAGATGGTGGTCCTGAGCTCCTGAAATATTAATATAAATATGTAAATCCTTGTATTCTATAACGGAACATTGTCATAGAAGTAAATGATTTACATTACGTGGTGCCGCCTTAATTCCATTAAGCGATGGGAAAGCTTATATTAGCAGGATTTTATAACGGATATTTAGACAATAAAATAAAAACATTATTAATGACACAAATGCAATTACCTGTTTAAGATTACCTATTAAATGTTTAATTTTACAATATGCAACATTTTTAAGCAGTAATTAAGGTTTTATTTCTTGCCCCAGTCAACCTCGTTTTCGCATCTTAAAGAAGGGGTTGGATGGGGTATGAAAGTTAATACTCGGACCACGTAATGAAGTTTTTAGATAATCGATGTGCAGTCTTTTTTCTTTCTCCTTTCATACTCTTGTTTTGATCATCTTCGACGCTTGCAAATACAAACGTCTTGACCCTTTGTGCCGAAAATAGAAAAGAAACGGGAAGCACATGTTTGTAATTATTATTGTTGACCCCACATTTAGGTATAATATATATAATGATATAATGATAAAGTTTCCCCCTTTGCTTATTTATTAATTTATTGTGTTTCGGACGTTCTGCATATCTTGGATAGAAGTTGCGTCTGTATCAACGGTATTTAATACCAGAATCTCAGTAAAATGGCTCCCGCTTCTAAAGTTTCTTTTAGAAGAAAGATTCTAGACGTTTGTCTTAAATACAAATAAGCGTCGCGGTTAATGTAGACTAATGTGTTATATTTTTTACTTCGGCACGCCGCTTTATTACAAATGGAAATGCACATCTAAGCTTGTGTAAGACACTCTCTAGAGTTTGGCAGATTTTCTAATTTACGTCAACATACGAGTAGACGTAGTAGATTGTGGACGACGATCGGATGAGAACAGAGAAAAGTTGGAGTTTAACATAGATTTCCTGGAGACAGAAACTGGAGAACATATCTCTTAGGGGAGAAAGAGAATCGTAGATGATAAAGATATCCATTAAGAGAGAAAGAGAGTAGCTTTAAAGAAACTAACCCGCCAAATAACTGCAAAATTACAAAACAAAACCGTGTATCAAAAGTTTACCCAGGTATTCAGTCATATATTAATGTCTATGTGCTGATCAAAAGTATAGGTTTATTCATGAGTTCTTAAAATAACCGTGATTGAAAAGGCGTACAATTCATTATGAGCTTGACACTCTTAATTTGACCTCATGTTTGGGGTTTAGCCTATCTGGTTAATGCCGTTCATATTGTGTTCTCAAAATATGTAAATTATGTATCCTCGTCATCAGTTGGCTAAGAAACGGTGTACATCTGTTGTAAAATGTGCATGTCGATGGCGGGATAAGGACTTTAAGCAGAGAGAGTAGTGGAGGCGAAAAATAACTTTTAGGCTAAAAATAAATTTTAGGTGAAAAAGGGAAGACTGAAAGATACACTTATTGTTTTCTTTATGGGAAAACGTGTTGCAAAAAAAACTGCGAACCTATTAAGTTAAAACGCATTTATTTTCTACTTGCCATCGTTTGGGTAGTAAGGAATATATTTTAAGATGTACCCACGACACCCTACCATACTTTACCTGATAATTCAGACATGGTGTGTAATCGGTCCATTCCTTGTTATCCTTTTGAAGCCAGGTGCCGTTGGCCAAACACGTTTTAACGGCCAGTCCTAATTATAAATAAAAGGGAATTTACTTTAACATAATTTTTATATAAATCCTCAAGTTGTGCATTTATTAAAATAAATAAAACAAAAACACATATTGATTAAGAATTGTTTTAAAATAAATACCAACAAAGCCCGTTTACAATAATATATTATATAACATAATATTCTTTCGGTTCCATAGCACAATATAATTGATGTATGCAATAATTGACTGTTTTATTATGTTATGTTATATTGTTCCTAAAACACAGGTGTTTTATTATAAAACAAATATAGAATATAATTGGAAGTCCTTCTTTATCTCATATATTGCAAGTGGATTAGCCGATGGATCTCTCAGTTTTTTTTTTTCATGGGATCAAATTTTTAACCGTACCCAGGTCACATTTATTTTCTTAGGTTGTATAAGAAGTTGTATAAGAAAATCGTCTTCTCTGAAACCACAAGAGCTATGCCGTGTAATATTAATCCGCTTTCAATTTTAAATGATGACACTGTGAAAAATGTAAATATGCCTAAGAGCATAAAATACGATGATCACGACGACTGTTGTTGGCTGCAAGCACATTGAACATGTTGAACACATTTAATTTGTTTTCATATGATTATATACTGTAAAGGGGATACCTTGAAGCAACAAACACAAACAAGACAGAAATGAAGCTGACTCGATTTCTTTGAGTCTGTTTATGAGAGATAATATAAATGCAATACCTAGCACTAGCTTACATTAAGGCCACAGCGATTGGGTATGCTGATCCCAAAGGACCAGTAAATAATAACTATACTGATCTGTAGTCAGGGCTATTTATTATAGCCGCCAGACAGCACTGAACAAACGCTAGTGTAAATGTAAATATAACTGAAATAGAGATTCCTTGGAAGTAAAACACAACACAAACAAGAGAGTCAAGTAGCAGACTCTGGTTCCATTGAGTCTGTTCATGAAAGGTAATACAAAATACAGCACCTCTCACGCTCCTTAGCACCGGTTTCAGCGGGATTATACTTTCAATCCGCACAGACTGGGCTTGCTGATTCCAAAGCACCAGTACGTAATAACACTACTGAAGTTGCTGTCCAACATGCACTTGTTAATTTTGCCAGGTGTAAACGACTGTTCTACCGTTGTGGATTTGACACATATCATTAATATGAGTTAGTAGATTGTCTCACTTGTATGTAATGGTACACCAATTACCTATCTTATAAAACACGTATCTGGTTTCCGCTTACGTATACTTGACTCCAGTGTACTTTGCCATACATCCCCAGATAGTACTTTTAAAACATAAACGTAATGCAGTAGTTTTTTTTGCGACAATGACTATCACAACCTGACTTTTATGGTGACGTGACTTACAAATTTCGTAACAAGTTTATCAAAATCGATTTTAACCCTATCATTTTGAAAAGCACTGCATGTTCCTCTTTGAGTATACGATGACCGGACATAATGTAGACCCTATGATGACGTCTACCTAAATCTTCAAAGGACGGTGGAGTCTGATGTTTGTCTTAAATCTTGTCTTTTCGTTCCCTTGATGATTTATTATATTGTTGCTCTGGCTTTTCCCAAGTCATTGGGTACTTGCATTATGGTTTCGTATCTGTATATTCATATATACATGATCACCTCTGTTATACGTAATACGTCTAAGAATATTGCCTTGTTTGCTAGAGAATATAGTCTTGTGGGAATATTCTTTATTTACACTTGTCCGATTTATTGGGATATCAAAAGGTTAAAAGTGAGGTTTGGTGCACCCTAGAACGTGGTTTAAACCCCAGCGGCTTTTCTAGTCAAAGACCATTCCAAAGCGGTAGCCCTAATGTCGTCTTGTTTGTTTGTGATGTCATATGCCTTGCTTCTTGTTGGCATTACGGTTCCTGTTTGTCTTAATTCGTGTTTTTGATTGTCTGAGTTCTGTGACAGCTACATGTCCGATTCGACTTTGTATACCTAGTTTGTAACGAGCTTGTTAGGAGGCATTACTGAGAAATTCTAAATGTTAAACGTTCAACATTCAATATAGCAGGGGTTACCTGAACTACAATACAACATTGTCATATATAAACAGATTTGTTTCTGATCTTAAACAAAAACATTGCAAATCGAGGATTTTCATAAGAAACGGTTATATTCATTGTGGGTATAGTCAAATCAACGTCAACGTATCCAGTAAGCATAGTGATGATTATCAATACGATCGAGTGAGCAGCTTCAAATCGGAGTATACCTGATTAGACGACGATTTAAAAGCAAACACTGTACGGACGTATTCTCCCTAATTGTAAACAGCTCAGCAATTGCATTCAATCTCGTCTTCTAAACACAGAGAACTATGACAGTACTGAAAAATCAATCCGTGCCATTAGAACGATATAAATAGCCAACACTCTGATAATGATCTGCAGTGGGAAGTTAGTTTAACTGAAACTTCAAACGAAAATCGCTAAAACACTTGAGAAATTAAAAAATATCTCATTTATTTTATAGCCTTACACAAGAAATCAGACTTCATGACTCATCTTGTTTGATATATCAGTTACCTAAGCATGTTTTGATAAATGACCTATAAGATACAAATATCGGCTAAACGTCTTACAATGCGTACACGAGCAATCCAACATGAGTATGTGCGTTTTTTAAGTTTTTAATACGCATTTGCCAACTAATGGATTTTGCTTCTATTATTTACTAAAACGTGGTCTGTGCAAGCGCGTGAATACAATTTATTTGTGTTCTATTTATTAGAAAAGGGAATTTTCCTACAGTTTAAGTCTCATATCATGAATAGACTGATAAAAAAATGTTTAAATTAAAGAAATACGAGCCGCAATAACGTCCCCTCTTCCCAGTATCACCCTCACTCCCTATGCTCTTCTTTCTATAATCATTAATCTATATATCATCATAATTCAGACAATACATAACGTTTTTCTTATTTCTTGTATTAAGTTCAATGGTCCCAATCCATCAACAATCCCTTTTATTTCATCGACTACAAGTGTTAAATACGCCGATAAATTACTGCATTATAGTAATAAACAATAATACAGCTTCACTAAAAACAGCGATTTCAGTCAAAATTTAATACTTTCGTAGTTTAACAGACGGACACATATGTCACAGAAGAAATGAAAGGAGAAAAGATGCAATCAAATTACGTAGAAAATTAAAGGAGGAAAGATGTAATGAAATGTCATTGAGCATCGTTCTTTTTGACAAATAAGTTTGTTAGCTGTTGCTGATTGGTAAGGCCAGAAAAAAAACCCCTGTGTTTCTGGTTACCCGACCGTCCCTATTTTTTGGCGCCGACCCTACAGTTTTTTCATCATAAAAACAAAATTGACGAAAAAACTGATTACGAATCGGTAATGTACGAACATATTGAGTACAAAACATGCGCTAAAACATTGCCGCCTTCATGGTGCACTGTGCGTCCGTTTTGGCTCTTAGAATTGGAAAATGCAGCCATGGGACAGAGCAGAAGTTTATGAAAAACATTGATCATGACATGCTGCCAGCAGATTTTGTTCTTTCAATACCACTCAGCCTCAGGAAATGATAAAATTCTTCTCTTTCACAACCACATGTAAGATGGAACGCTCAGGGTCGGAGCTATTGTGATGACATTTTACCTGTCACTCCGTCTGCCATCCGTCAACAAATAAACTCATAATGGCAGAAAATCTTTGTTTTCAATTTATTTTATTCAAAACAAACAAGTTAAATATCATGAGGTTATTTTCCTTCTCTCCTTGCAAAATCACTACAAATTAACTACTTGACAAAGTTAAAGATACCTTTAACATCGTCCAAACCACATCGGCAAAAAAAAATTAAAAAAAACAAAAAGAAAAGAAAAAAACCTAACTACCTACCCTATTTTTTTCAGCTGAGTAACCAGAAACACAGGTATATTTTTTCTGGCCTAATGTATCAGACATTTGGGAGATGCATATACATTCTGTGATATCTACTTTTTTGTCGCCTGCGTAGTCCATCATCGTCTCCCGTCGACCGTCAGACTTTAACCAGCAACCTAACTTTGGCCTTAACTTGAAAAGTATTCTATCTATGTTCATACAAGTTCACACACATTTTCATATAAAGCAAGGAATTTCGTCTGTCCAATAACTCCGACTTTCATTATGGCAGAGTAATGCCCCTTTTTATAAAACTTGTCATAAAATGCCCATAACTTAAAACGCAGTTAACCTATGTTCATAAAACTTCAAACACATATTCATCTTACCATAAGGCATATTCTTACCCATGACCAATAACTCTGACATTCATTTCGGCAGATTTATGCACCCACCACTTTTTCTTATAAAACTTTAACCTGCAACCCAACCTGGCATATAACAGACCATAGCTTGAAAAGTATTACCCGTATGTTCATAAAACTTCAACATTTCTTTATTTTACCCTAAGTATGTCCAAATAATTCTGTTTTTCTTTAATTCCCTTTCTTTAAAATGTTAACCTGCAACTTAACCTGTTTCATAACTTTGCAAAATATTGACATACGATCATAAAACGTTATACAGTTCTTCTTTATCAATTATTCGATGCCGTTGAAAAGTCGAATAACGTTGACTCATTTCGGCAGAGGTATGTCAATTTTCATAAAACGTTAACCTGTAACGTAACCTAGCTCATAACTTGGCAAACTATTGACCTATTGTCATGAAAATGCATTTTTCCTTATAAATTATACAATGCAGAGTTCTTTGATTGTGCGATGACCGGCCAGATTGTGGACCCTATAATTACGTCCACCTAAATCCTTATAGGACGGTAGCGTTTAATATGTCTTTAGTCTTGTCTTGGCATACCCTTAACGGTTTGTTCTCGTGTTGCCCTGACTTCTGCCAAGCCTTTGAGTGCTTTAATACTTTGTGACTTTCTATGCTTTTTTTATATTATATATACATGATCATTTATGTGTTTTACTTATATATATCAATGCTGCCTTGTTTGTTAGAGATTAAAACCTGTCGGGATAGATTTATTTACACCGTCCCGTTTATTGATCGTTCCAAAGCGGTAGCCCTATTGTCAACTCTTTTGTGTTTGTGATGCCTTTTATTTATCTTTAAAAAAAGTGTTCTTTTGTTTTTGTGTGTTTGTGGTTTACTGTCGTCCTTGAATGCTACATTTCCTGTTCGATTTTTATATATTTATATATATTTAACAATTCAAAAATATCTGCTCCATATTTTATGAAGGACTGCAACCCCTGTCTTCAAACTTTACAGTCATTGCTGAAATAAGCACATAACAGGCGACACAAGTCTTCCGTGGACACCCTGCTAGTTGCATATATCTATCTCTGTGTAAGGTTAATGTAAATTTGTATAATGTACATATACTAATACACCCGCACTATATAACCTAGTTTAAAATATCTCGTTATATTCAACGATATATCACTGTAATTTTTGCTATTGAACTGGTAAGGCATTTTAGGGATATTATAATAAAAATATATATCATCGATTACGGTGAATTGTGGTGTAATATATCACGGTTTGTCGTTCAATTTCACTGGCTCTTCGGTCTCGTAAAAGTATTGTTTACAATTGAACGCCAAACCGTGTTATATTACACGATAATTCACTGTACACGATGCTATATTTCTTAGATATAAATGAGATCCTTTGTGTAAAGGTACGTATTCAATTATACAATGCAAATATCATTCCATTCACCTTTCTCTTTTCTTGTTGCTTAATTCGTTTCTTTTCGGATTTCGCTCTGATTTATAATATCTATGAACAATATTATTGTATGAGATATTTAGAAAAAAAACTCAGGCTATATTGCAATGATGTTCTAGGTTTATTCATTGCTTACATTTTGGATCTTTAGAAATGATTTATAGTGACACAATTTGAAACGAAATAACTGATATGTGTGTAAAGACCTAGTTAACAACACTGTGAACAATATATTTGAAATAGAGATTTTAGTTAAGAAGAAAATAGCAAAAAACTGAAGTTTTTTCAAGTTTTTCTTTGTTTGAATTGATCACTTTTTTTTGGATATAAGGTGTTTTCATACTCTCCCAAAGAGTATTAAAGGATTACAGGATTACTGTGGATAACTTCCATTGACTGTCAACATGAGCAACAAAGGTGAAATAATAATGAAGCCAGCCAAGCCATTTGCAAAGGGAAACTCTGGCAACACAGCCTCGGGTAAACAACCCACACCAAAGAGACCACTCAGTGCAGTTTCTCCAAATAGAGGAAATTACTGTTATCACTTACCAACTTGAGGGATTAACAGATGACTTGAAACACCTTAGGGAAGATTTCAAAATGGTTATAAAGAAAGATGATATGGAAATCTTCATAAAATCACCGTGAAATCAATAATCTCAGACCTCTATGAGAACATGGAAGTTACCATTGACATCAAGGTTACAGAGAAAACAAAGGAATTAAATGAAAAGATGGCACAAAGAAAATGACCAGCTGAAAAAAGACATTACCACCTTAAAATCTCAAATGTCAAAGACAACAAGTCCAAGCCACGAGACTGAAATAAGATCAAAGGAAGCTCTAGCTAAGGCCAACTTCAACGAGTAATACTCGAGAAAAAACAATTTCAAGATCTTCAGTATTGAAGAGCAGCCAGGAGAATCTGTGGAGAACCTTCAGTATAAAGTATGTGACTTGATGGAAGCCAAGGGGGTTACACTTGATTCCTCTAAGATTGTAGCCATACATCGTATCCCTGGGAAGGAAAACCACCAACGACCTGTACTCGTAAAGCTACTGAACAACAGTGAGAAGGCAAAGGTCATGAGAAAGCGAAAGGAATTAAAGGAGTCAGGACACCGCCCTGTAGATGATGTGACAAAGCGTAATGCAGAGCTTATAAAAACACTATGGGACCATAAGGAAGTAGAACAAGCCTTGTACTTTAACGGATCCGTATATGGGAAGACCAACTCGGGAACACGTCAAAAGTTTGACATATTTGACAATATCAACAGTGTGTTGAGAAAATAGGTCAGGAAGTGAAATTTATAGAACTAAGTGAGATTTTGTATGGATCACTTCTTTACAGTAACAAAGTGTTTTTAAGTTGGGATTGTGTCTGTTTGTGATACTATGGTTTCTGTTATCTGTGAAATAATTTAGAACTCAGTGAAACGTTCATGCATCACTGCATAATAATGTATTACATATGTGTAACTAAATTGCCAACTGGTTTATGACGGTTTACATGCCAACAGTTATATATTTTAGAACTCAGTGGAACATTTAAGGGTCACTGGATATAGCCTATAATAATTTAGAACTAACTGGAATTATCACATCTTGTGAATATTGGATATGGATTTACCCCATGACACAGGATCATAACATTTTATTTACTTAAATGACCGGATGGTATATTGACAGCAAAATATACCCTTGTTGCATATAATAGCCAATCATTAACTCTGCTGTAAATAAATTGTTATTATAAATACTCCTCAATAGCCAACCATAAACCATGCTGTATATAAACAGTTATTATAAATAATCCCCAATAGCCAACCATTAACCTGCTGTATATAAACAGTTATTATAAATACTCCCCTTTTGCACATTACCTAATTATTGACCCCATCTTGTATAAAAAACTACATATACAATGACTCCATGTACTCCATGCCACATGTGACCAGTGGTACTACCCAACTGATTACAAACATGCTAATATACTCTCTGTGATGTATGACCAAGTTAAACTTATGCATTGCTGGAAAAAATAATCGAAATGATCCCATGTAACATGACCCTTACATTGGCCCCATTGCGCATCACACTACTCCCATATACATTGACTCCTTTGAATTTAAACATTTCCACTTGTTGCATTTAACCTAAAATTTGTACTCATTGTTTACAGTTACTTTGCATTCTACCTGTTGCTCCAAATGACCCAATTATTGAACCATTTGTTTATAACATTTTACTATACCATCCCCCTTGCTGCATTAATTTTGACCTAAAATTGGAACCCATTATTTAAAAGAATTTCATATTAGTATATCACTGTAGGGATCCGTACACCGGATCTTGGTCAAGACCCCGTTCACTAGTATGGAGTTTTGGTCAGCCATGTTGTAGAAAATGTACGGATAACAACAGCAAATGTAGGTTAACCACGTTTTTCTCCTATTTTTGTTCATTTTATATGAATAATCAGTATTGCTATAAGGTGCGGAAACATTTCCCCGTTCAAATATTACCGTACATTGTTGACATATTTCTTTAAATGCTACAATTCGGATCAAAGAAAAACAATTGCCGGTGCTGAAATTCGCCCAAAGTACCCTTCAGCAATAAATATCTCATTAATTTTCAAGTTAATGAAAATTTTGAATTGGCAGATTTATTTGTTTTTCCAATATACGTGCATGTTCAAATGTTGAACTTCATTCATCCGAAATTGACCGAGATATGAATCGAAACAAAATTATTGTTTGTGTACGGGGTCTTGGGCACTTGTGTACGGAGTACTGCAAATATTCTCTTTTTACTGTACGGAGTTTTGCTTTAAATATATTGTATGAAACTATGGTTTTAATGGTACTTGCATTACATGTAATACATAAAACATTCATTGCATGTTTGTAAACAGTCAATGTAGTGTCATTAGAACTGAATCAACGTAGATTTCCTTGAACAGATATAATCATGTGAGCTATATAGATAATTAATATTAACCCATGCCGTTATCTATATCATGTGTTGTCAATGTAGTTTAAGAATCAACTTTACATTTCCTATTAACATGCTTAGGAAAGTTTGACATAGTTTAGATGTCAGTATGGGGCATAGAATTTATTTTAACCTGACAGGCAAACTGTTTGAAAAAATACGGTAAGGATTTTTAACGCCTGTGGGACGTATAATAATACTTTATTTAAACAACATTTTATTCAAGTACTGAATGGGATTGGACAACTGGCAATGCCTATGTAAGACTTCTCCCATATCAAGGTACATAAAAACAATAAATTCATATCAAACATAACATAAAATGTGGAGTTGTAGTACAGTTTGCATACATTGGTTTGACAATTAACTTAGAATCTTTGAAACATGTGTACCGTGATTGTTTAGTATTAACACTTTGTACTGTCAGAAAGAATTTAAGTGAGAAAAAAAAAATCAACAGAAAGAAAATCATACTGGAAACCAATACGAAATATATATAAAAATGTACCGATTATTACAAAATATAATGGTTTTAGTATGAGTTTCTGTAACCAATAGTTAATTTTGGAATTTAAGATAACTGAGAAAACAGACAAACAAAAAAATAAAAATTACAATAAAAAAGGAAGAAAGATGATAATATATAAAAAAAACTTCTAGCATTGTGACAAAACATATCTGAAAATACAATAGTATATACATACATATACATATGTACATGTACATACATCTATAATTCTACGAAAATCCCCTGGTACACTTGATGTAATTGTGGACGATAAGTACAATTTCTGGGTTCGTAGTATCGTCTAGATTGGAACTGCCATTCAGTATCAAGTCAATGTTGATATGCGTGACATCAACAAGATTGGCTAGTATCAAGTACGTCATTTCTGAATTGGTTATACAGTGGACAGTTGAAAAAAAAAAGAGTATTGTCCTCACATGGATTGCCACAGTTCGGACATACTGCTGAATCTGTCAAGAAGTGGTCAAATAAATGCGTATTTAGATTACTTGAGTTATTTCTTAATTGACAATGGATGATGTTATCATTCCTATTTCCTATATTATAGTGATACGGACTGTCAGTCCTATGTTCAATAGCCTTAAGTTTATGCTTAAATTGTTCAACAGATGGTGCATTTTTAGCTTCTAAATGTAAAGCATTCCACAATTTAATTGTACTCAGCAGAAAGCTGTTATAATATGATGTTGTACGACAAAGAGGGAGACGTAAGTTTAATCATGAAGTTCGATGGTTATAATTATTGTTTACAGGTAAGTATGGCTGGATTAAGTTATACATGTAATCTGGACTTATGCCATAAATTATATTGTAAATAGTTACAAGATTATGATCTTTTCTTCTTTTTGTTAATGTTTCTAAGTTCAATTCAGTATATAAGTATGATCTAGAGGAATTGCATCTGAGGCTTGTTATTATTCGTGCTGCTTCAACTTGGACGCTCTCTAATAGATCAGATTCTCCCTGTGTACAGTTATCCCATACTGAAACTCCATATTCAAGTATAAGTCTTATAAAGGCGATATATATTTTCAATAGAGAATGTCTGTCAAGTTTGTACTTAAGCATTCTTAGAATGTTAAATCGTGCACATATGCTTTTTCGTATATATTTTCTATATGATGCGACCAAGTTGCATTGGACTGAATTGTTAATCCAAGGTGGCATTGTGACGCTACGTCTTGTACTATATCATTATCAAAGTAGACTGGTGGGTGGTTATAGTTTCTTCTAGTGCAAACAAGGCTTTTGTTTTTTTGAGGATTAAATGTAACAGCCCATTTTTTTGACCATTCAGATATTTTGCAAAGATCATTTGTAAGAGAGTTGGCACATTCTACTGGGTTTTTATCAACTACAACAAAAAGAGAAGTGCCATCAGCAAATAACCGTACATCATTCAATAAGTCATCTGTGATGTCATTTATATAAAGCAGAAATAGAAACGGACCTAAAACAGAGCCTTGCGGAACACCTGCATCTATAGTACTGAAGCTTGAAGAAAATCCATCTACTTTTTGCTGCCTATCAGAGAGATAGCTACGTATCCAGTTACATAATGAATCATTGATACCATATTTAGCTAATTTAAAAAGCAACCCAGCATGCCATACTTTGTCAAACGCAAAATATAATTCGTACATCTTTACCAGCGTCGAGGTTGCTTATTATGTTATTATATATTTCTATGAGCTGATTTACTGTAGAGTCTCTAGGTTGAAAGCCTGCCTGGTATTTGCACAGAAGTTTATTCGTTTTGATATAGTTGAACTAGTGTTTAAATACGATTTTTTCCATCAATTTGCAAATAATACTGGTAATGGATAGAGGCCTATAATTGCCCGGCATGTCAGGTTCTCCCTTGCCCTTAAAATAGGAGTTACATTCGCCTGTTTCCATTGGTATGGTACTTTTCTAGTGGACAATGACAGATTAAAAAGTCGCGTCAATGGAGCAGCGATGCTATTTAAAACTAATTTTAACACCTTTGGGCTAATCATATCTGGGCCTGGAGGTTTCGATACTTTCAAAATGTTCAATTGATCAATTACTTCCGTTTCATTTATAATAAAGTAATTCATTTAATTGTCAGTGCGATTATGAAAAGTAGGTAATTCCGGTTCATGTTCAATATGAGATGTTGCAGAAAAGGAATAATTCAATGCGTTTGCTTTGTCTACTGGATGTATTAAAATACGACCGTTATTTTTTATTGGAAAGTTTGGTTGAGTTACTTTGTCAATTTAGAGATCGATTTTGCTATACGCCACCATTTACCCGGGGGGATTGATTTATCAGTTAACTGGGATATAAGTTTTGACTTGTATGATTCCTTAGATTCGCGGATTAAAGCAATTGCCTCATTTCTAAGTTGAATAAACATTGACCAATGTAATGGATTGTTGTAAATGAGAAAAAATAATTATATGACGTTAACTGTTGTCACAATGAGCTAAAATTGGACAACTGTATCAATTCTAACAGACAATAATATACGTCTG
Organism: Cyrtodaria siliqua; assembly: GCA_037043455.1. Taxonomy (NCBI): domain Eukaryota; kingdom Metazoa; phylum Mollusca; class Bivalvia; order Adapedonta; family Hiatellidae; genus Cyrtodaria; species Cyrtodaria siliqua. Next base: position 89,135 of record JAWPHD010010002.1, read on the forward strand.
GACTTAGTTTGTAGTACATGTAGTTATTTTGAATAAGTACGGAGTCTTTCTCAAGAATTACCCCTTTTAAGTTTTAGTTTTCTGCATTTTTTTCGTCTTAACGATTCAAAATGGTATAAGACATATAGGACCTAAATAATGTCTACGAATTACTACAAATATAAGTAAATAACATCAGTGCAGAGCAGCGAAAACAATCTTAGCATTGCAAAACCCCGTACAGTACATGGACAAGACTCCGTACACAAATCAGCGTCTTTTTATATGAATTAGTTACGCTGGGCACGTTTTGTTTCGATTCATATCTCGGCCAATTTCGGATGAATGATGCTGAAATTTTGAACATGCACGTTTATTGGAAAAACAAATAAATCTGCCAATTCAAAATTTTCATTAACTTGAAAATTAATGAGATATTTATTGCTGAAGGGTACTTTGGGCGAATTTCAGCACCGGCAATTGTTTTTCTTTGATCCGAATTGTAGCATTTAAAGTAATATGTCTACAATGTACGGTAATATTTGAACGGGGAAATGTTTCCGCAACATATAGCAATACTGATTATTTATATACATGAACAAAAATAGGAGAAAAACGTGGTTAACCTACCTTTGCTGTTGTTATCCGCACGTTTTCTACAACATGGCTGACCAAAACTCCGTACTAGTGAACGGGGTCTTGACCAAGATCCGGTGTACGGATCCCTACAGTGTATATAGTAGCTCAAATAATGCAATTATTGAATGGTTAAACCATCTGTTTTATAAACATTTAATTGTATTCGCAGTTGCAGATGATACATTTAACATTTCCTCCAAAGTTTATAATCCAATCAATAAGCCCATTGTTTTAAGAGTTTACCATATTCCCCATGTCTCTGTATGTTACATTACTGACCGTAATTTACATAAATATTGCCTTTTTTATAAGTAATATTCATTCTTTCTTTTTTCTTTGTTTTAAAACAATGACTTTACTGTGACCCAGTTGTTTTAAGTCTTAACAATAATGCTTCCTTTTAAACCAAATATTTAATACATGAATAGATAAACTAAATTCAGAATCATCAAAGCAATGAATAGATAATTGAATTAATCTGGTCTTAAAGTAAATTTTGATAAAACACAGGTTATATGGATTGGTTTAAAAAGTAGTAGATACAATAAAAACAAGATGGAAACTGACATGGTGTAAAACCGAGTTCAAGTTATTAGGAATTACATTTGATATTGATTTAAACAAAATTTCTGGCATAAATTACAAAGAAAAAGTATTAAAGATAGATAGACTTATCAAAATTTGGAAAAGAAAAGTCTTAACACCGCTAGGGACAATAACAGTTATACAATCATTATTACTTCCAATATTAAACCATTTATTTATCGCATTACCAAATCCAAATGTAATCATCACTAAAGAAATAAACTCATTATTTTATAACTTTTTGTGGGAAGGAATTTCAAAAATAAAACATACAGTACTTGTCAAACATTACTTTGAAGGCGGGTTACAAATGATAAATCTTAAGGCATTTAATATGGCTCTTAAAGTTACATGGATAAGAAGAATGATTTTAAAAGAAGGAATTTAGAAAAATATAATAGAAGAACAAATGAATATAAAAGACATAATAAACTTAGGAAACGATCATCTAAGTTCATTAATAAAACAAATAACAAATCCGTTTTGGGAAGATGTACTAGAATCATTTTATACATTTAGAAACGAACAAACCTTCAATTGAAGAGGACTGTTTGAAAATATCTATATTTCTAAATGACGAGATTTTAATCGGAGGAAAACCATTCTTTTATAAAGCGTGGTATAATAAAGGAATTATTCATATTAATGATCTATTTAAAGACGATGGCAAGTTTCTCTCTCAGTTGGAATGTGAACAAAGATTTGGAATCAAAACAAATTTTATTCGATACAATGGTGTGGTCATTGCTATAAAAACATATTTAATGAAATATGATATTACTCTAATTGAAACAAAATGTCAAAATCCTGTACTGCCATATCATATATGCACTATATTGAAATCAACAACAGGATGTAAAGATATGTATAATATGTTTAATCAAATTGACGAGACACCTTCTTCAAAGGCAAAAATGGGAACAAGTATACAATATTGATAGTGAAACATGGGAAGATATGTACAATGCACCATTTAAAAATAACTCCAGTACATCCTTACAATGGTTCCAAATAAAAATTAATCATAGAATTCTTTCAACTAAAAAATATTTGTATACAATTAAAATTATAGACAATCCTCTATGTACATACTGCCAACAAGGAAATTTGTTTAATCCATATATTATGGACATGTCAAGTAACTCAGATTTTTCTACATCAAAGTAATTATGGTTATCTGCCCATAACATTACATTACTATTTACAGAATAGCTATTTATTTTTAACATTGGAAATGCCTTCTCCAGCCGATTTACAAATTATGCTAGAAATTAAATACTAGGTATATTCATCAAAGCATTTAAATAAACCCTTGACAATCATCGCTTTACAATGCAGACTAAGATACCAGTATAAATCTCTTAAATTTATACCAAAAACAATAAAATAAATTTATTTACAAAAGTATGGCAAAAATACATGAAAATAATAGTTTAAATCCTTAAAACGCACAAAAAACAACAAACACTTGACCGAAAGATCAAGATGCTGACAGTTGAAATTTCTAAAATGGACTAAATGAATAAAAAATTGCCCAAGAGTCGAAATGTCAACTGCAGCCGTTTTCCAGGGAGAAAATAAACTTTTTTATTAATATATCTAGTTCATTCTGATGCGCTCATGTCTCTTGCGTAAGTCGTACACAACGTTTATTTTTTTCGAAATTTTCTAATCAAGATGAATTGTCATAAGTGGTTAATTCTATCCTCGGATAATGATTCTATAGTCAATTATCTGCCGCGAAAAAGGATGGAAGTAACTAATGAAACGCAGACGACAAACCATACTAGTGACAAATCGTAATAAAATCATAACTAATCGCTTATTTCCGTATTACTCCGGTAAAATGATCGAGATAAACATTCGGTTATTTCCGTGATATGACATTAAGCTTTATTGCCCGGCAACGACATCCTGATTGCTATGACTAGCTAGGTCTATGTCGTATCGTATATTCAAAAACAACATATTTATAAGTTTGTGATAAAGTATCATATGGCAGCGAACAAAGAAGAAGAGAGTATGGATTTACTCACGTGTTGGTATTGAATATTTGAGGAAACTTGGACACGCTGTATGACTGTTTGTCCCGGCTGTGCCGCCGTCCCAGCAACTAAATCCATCCCACGTGCTCCTGCAAGTTTGATTGATGACGTCACTAGCAGTGATGATGTTACTAGCAGTTTCCAGTTGTCTCGTACAACAATCACTTGCTGTTTGACAACACAATGTCCACATCGTACATTCATCTGGTAGTAGTGTTGAACAGATACCCTTACGCGTTGTTTGATTGCTCGCGTCGGCAAGTAATGTAGTTCCCACAGCAAATATAGTTCCATTTTTGACTACAGTCAAAAACGAACTGGAAACCCTGGGAAACAACGGCTTATTTTGAAAAAGAAAAAAGTAACACCATGCGCACTCATGAAGCTGAAAGTCGGATTTGCTGAAAAGGCCGAATTTACTTCTACATTTTCCTGTTGTTACTGGCTCCGTCAACGCTTTCTGCAAAATATAATAGCAAACAAACTGTTGTAGGCAGGACAGAAAACTCAAATCAGTCAACACCGCCCATCACTATATAACACATTTAACCCTTAATCGGCTAATATATATAATGGACTGTTCTTTCTGTGAATTAAGACCATTCCATGTATGTGACAAAGGGGTGTTTTCGGGGAAATGACGGATCAGCAGCCGGAGAGTGCAACACTAATCACCCTGCATTTTGCTCGCAGGCTTATCGGGGTTTATAATGGACTCAACGGCTATTATAGATGTGCTTAGCGGGTTAAGGGTTAATATATCAGCGTATTCACATTGTAACATGATTCAATAGAGCATGTATTGTTTTATTAATTATAATATAACCCTATTCCTATTATTACAATATCTCGTTAACTGGTTACTGTTGCAGTCATCAACATATAAACAATAACCGATACCTTCACAGTTGATTCTTAAAATTGATACCCGAATTTATGTTGATTAAATTATGTACATAGAAGATAACATTTGAGAGCGTTTGATGAAGTAAAAATGTAAGTTATTATTATTTTATTATTTTGTTTTTGCAGAATGTACTTTTTTTATGTACATATACATAATGTAATACTATAATTAGAAGATAACATTTGAGAGCGTTTGATGAAATAAAAATGTAAGTTATTATTATTTTATTATTTTGTTTTTGCAGAATGTACTTTTTTTATGTACATATACATAATGTAATACTATAATTAGAAGATAACATTTGAGAGCGTTTGATGAAATAAAAATGTAAGTTATTATTATTTTATTATTTTGTTTTTGCAGAATGTACTCCTTTTTTTTTACGTTAAACATATAACTCAATTTATTTTCGTTTATAACCTAAAACAGCATATAGGTTCTCTTAAGTTAAGACATTATTATATCGGAGATAGTTTAAGTTTATATATATATTTATATTTATTCTATAAACAGATGGAGGGTGAAACGTGGTTTGTAAATGGTGCACAGAAAAAGATGAAAGGAGGAAATTGGAACGATGATTGCGATGAATAGATCACGTGATGGAGAAAATATTTGTAAAGCAGTGTAAATAAACAAAGATGTGACTCGAAATCGCTTTTTATTTAAACAGAAATAAGTTGGAAAATAGTAAAAAAAATGCAAATAATAATTACTACAGCACAAAATATAAGGAATTGCTTGACCAAAAAAGCATAAGGTACATTTTGCAATCACTTCTGTTTATATAAAAAATTGCCAACATAGGAAAAAGCATTTAATATTCTCATGTGAACATGGAGAAGGCAGAAACGTAGCAAGTGCTTGAAGGCGATGGTCCGTTTTTGCACCAGCAGGACAATACACAGTATAGAAATAACTTACAATGAAAGGGAGTTATCTAGAATTAAAATGACAATGCCAAAAGGATTGGATAATGTGGGAATGTTCAAAGCCAATTCAAATGTCCATGAAAAAGAACACATATTGTGAGAAAAAAGTGTTAATGTAAATTCGGATTTATTCGCGAGAGTTTTATTTTGTGTACATCCCTTGCGTATTTAAAACTTCGCCGTTTCCCGTGATCTGTTAATAGTCACGAACTGATCCGGAGTTTGTCGGAAATTATTAGACGCAAATAGCCGGCATGCAGATGACGTTACGCTTGTAGTACAAAATAGGTTAGTGGTAAAAGCTGTACCGTACCGTGCCGTACACTTAATAAATAGCAGGTGCGTGGTACAGATAATACCGAAAGAAAGAAGAAATGAATAGTTTAGCTTAGTATAACGAAACTAAAGGAAATTACCAGTATAAGAAGGATGTATAACATATATTAAGACAAAATCAAATGTTAATTCAGTTATTCATAGCGTATATTAGAACATTTAGAATATATAGGTAATAAATATATGAGATGTAAGTAGATAATAAATAGAATCAGTGCCGTAAATAAAGATGTAATAGTATTAATTCAACATTATTAAATAAATATCAGACATAGGGTCAATTACATGATATTAATGTTAATTAAATTACATGTTACATTGTAAATCAAAGGTGTGACAAACACTTTGTAACATGAGGGATTCACATATCTTTAACAGCAGACAGCCAGGTATATGATTATAAATGCATAAAGTATGTATAAACTATAATTTTCATTTATATAAAGTATATCTATCTATAGCATAAGTACACCTTATTCTAACACGACCTCCGCAGTATTTCATATACACAAATAAGAGAGACAGCTGTATGTTATTCTACGATAAAATACAACTGTTCCATTAATTCACCGCGTATATTTCATCCGTTGGAAGCGCCACGTTACATGACGTCACTTGGTAAATATACGTCACAAAGACAACTCAACAGTAATTTTAATTGAATGTTAATTACAACAAACTTGCCATGCTCCCAAACCGTGCACACACCCGATATAAACCTATCCTATGCATCAGAACATATAACATTAATAAGCATCTTGAACAAGGTGAGAACGTTGACGTCACATAGCGAAAGCTATATGACGTAAGCAATGACTTAAGTATTTGTCACGTGACTACTAGTGTATTGAAACGAAGAACTTTGCATACTGGGGCGCCCAAGGAATAGCCTGTAAACATAGCAGCCTGATTACCTTAACCTCCGAGATAATGTATAGTGCCCCAACAATAGCGCAAACAATGGGGTTATTGCCGTTATAATCGAAATAATAAATACATACCTTTATTTTATCTGTGAATATAATACAGTTAGTCGTTCGGATGCGAGTAATTAAATCACTCGTGCTAACGCACTCATGATTTAATAACTACGCATCCAAACTCCTAACTGTATTTTATTCACCGATAAAACACAGGAACATATTCATTATTTCTTAAATATAAATAATATTATTTCACTTATCATATTTGGTCCATTTTTCATTTTACAGTGAGGGTTGTGTACAGTACTGGTTCTACCCAGGAAAAGTGGGTGGTCTGCATCAACCGTCACATATAGCTTACAAATGTTTCGGAAAGTACAGTAAGGTATGGCTTTTATCGACATCCAAAGCATATGATTAAACGCAATTAAAAAATAAAACACAATTTCAATAAAACAACAGCGAACTTGAATTCTATAAAGGGACGTTTTAAATGGGACGTCTGTATTGATATTCTGACGTACCGAGTCCTCAGCTAAGACGACCATTATTTGAGAAATCGTGGCAAATGTTATCTTTTTAGTACTATATATATACCAGTCAAAATTCCTAAATACACTCCTTAGAATATGTCAATAACATTCTCATTGTTTTGTGTATTTCTCGCTTGATTAGAGATACGGTTACATGGTTAAACTGCAAAAAAGGAGTGTAAATCATCTGCTCTGATTGCACGAACATATTTTAAAGCTTTCAAGGTGATATGTTTCTTATAAATAAGTTATAACACGTATACATATGAGAATATAGGATTTTGTTAAGAACTTCGAATTAGTAAAGCTTTCGATGTTCCGAATTCTAAAATATGCCGTCTAAAATTATTTTGACATCATGTTTTACTAGCATTACCACTACAAATGCGTTTGCACAAGACATTTTCGAAATATTTAATGTTAACGCTGAATTACAGTTACCTGAATTTCAAACAATATTCAATTAAAAGGGAGGTAATTTAGGATTATTCATGTTTCACTTTTTTATAGACGGAGAATCTGTAATTTGTTTTATGTTCGTTTATATTATTTCAGACCTAATTTAAGAAATTGATATCTTGAAGTGCACTTCGATTAATGTTATGTGTTTTATCAGCACATTTCATGTTTTCATTTAGACATGTTAAAGGGAGGGTAACTTTAAAAAGATGTAATAACTTAAACAAAAAATAAATGTTTTACAAACTATTGGTCAAAACATAATACTTATCACACTATTCTAAAATATATTTAAAATACGATTATTAGTTATGATACGAAAGTGAATAATTAGGAATTGTGTTCAGTATATTATGGAATTTATTCATATAATCTATTCTTTTGTCTAAATTCAAACAATTTTATTACATGTTACATAATTAACTGCATGTAATCTTTTAATGTTTTTTGTAGAAGTATGGTGCACCATAAAACCTGGTTGATAACCCAGTGATTTTGTTTTGCCACTGACCGGTCCAAGACGGTATTCTATTGTGAAAGAGTTCATGATTGTGGTGTCGCAAACTTTGCTTCTATGTTTCCTTTTTTTTTTGTTTGCGTGATTTTGGTCGACTGTCCTAGGTGAATGATGCTACATTTCCTGTTAGGCTTTTATACTTGAGTTCAACTTTAAGTGAGGAATACGAGTTTCAATATAATCAATTTGGCGGGAAAGGCGCTGATACTGTCTGAACAATCATTGACAGGCGCCATTGATCATTGACGGTTCATATGGGTTTAAGTGCCTTTCTGTATGTAATGTGTTAATCTCGTGTGAGATATTTTATGATGTTTATGAAGTCATACATTCAAAATATCGCCGATAATAGGTTGAAAAAAGCAGTTAGAATTTCACAGAGAAATATAAAGGCTCAACCAGCATTTTATTTTCATCATCAAATTTCTTACCAATAAGTATGAAAGTCGAACAGGAAGTGCAGCTTTCACAGAACACAGTAAACCCCAAAACACGCAAAACGACAAACATGAATGGCAATGTTAATAAGGAATAAAGGCATACGACGTCACCAATACAAAAATGGTTGACAATAGGGCTACCGCCTTGGAACGATCGGTGACAAAAAAGGTCGCTGGGGGTTTAAACCAGGTTATAGGGTGCAACAAACCTCACACTTACTCTACTGTCATCCCAATAAAAAGGGACAGTGTAAATAAAGAAATCCCCACAATGATCTATTCTCTAACCAACAAGGCAGTATTAGATACTCGCATAGCTCACTTTTTTTTTTTTTTTTTTTTTCTTTTTTCTTTTTTTTTTTTTTTTTTTTTTTTTTTTTTTTTTTTCTTTTTTATTTTTTTTTTTTTTTTTTTTTTTTTTTTTATTTTTTTTATTTTTTTTTTTTTTTTTCTTTCTTTTTTTTTTTTTTTTTTTTTTTTTTTTTTTTTTTTTTTTTTTTTTTTTTTTTTTTTTTTTTTTTTTTTTTTTTTTATTTTTTTTTTTTTTTTTTTTTTTTTTTTCTTTTTTTTTTTTTTTTTTTTTTTTCTTTTTTTTTTTTTTTTTTTTTTTCTTTTTTTCTTTTTTTTTTTTTTTTTTTTTTTTTTTTTTTTTTTTTTTTT